>OX638363.1:38042528-38194312 GCA_951812935.1 Hermaeophaga mercurialis
TCTCCCTATAGTTAAAAATCTTTTATTAAAAAACAATATCAATCCAGATACAATAACATTCACCCTTGAACTCTTAAAAATCTGTCTGGACCAAGATTTCTTCCTTTTTAATAATAAATTTTACCAGCAACCTCATGGCTTAAGTATGGGTAATCCTCTGAGTTGCCTGATGGCTGATCTCTTCCTAGATCATCTTGAAAATGAAAAAATTCTTATTCCTACTAATAACCAATTTATTCTTAATTGGCATAGATATGTTGACGACATTTTTGTTATCTTCAAAGGTAACTCTTCAGATATTAATAACTTTCTTCTTTTTTTGAACAATCTCCACCCTAACATTTCCTTCACAGTTGAAATTGAAGTGAATTCCTCGATTAATTTTCTTGATCTGTCCATTACCCTTTCGAATAACCAACTTTCTTTTGACATATATAGGAAACCTACTCAAACTGATCATCTTATCAATTTCCATTCCAATCACTCTTTCCAACATAAAATGTCCGCTATTTACTGCTATGTTCACCGCTTACTCAATGTTCCTTTATCCCCAGACAATTTTTCCAAAGAAGTTAATATCTTAAAACAATTAGCTGTTAACAACAGTTTCCAGCCAAATATTATCGATAAAGTCCTCCATAAATTAAAACTAAAACGTAACATACAACAAGCATATAATGTAAGTCCTGTCCCTTCGACTAATTTAAAATATTTCTCATTACCTTACCTAGGAAAAATTTCCCATGACATTTCCAAAATCTTCCGAAATTTAGACAATATCAAGATATCCTTCAAAAACAACCTTTCCATTAAATCGTTACTTAGTCACACAAAAGATTCTCTTCCCATCCTTGACAAAAGCGGTATTTACAAACTTTCTTGTTTAGATTGTAATTCAACTTACATTGGAAAAACTGTTCGAAAACTGGACATTCGAATCAAAGAACACATCAGATACCCTGATAAGTCCACCTTTGGACACCATTTAAAATTTAACAAACACAATTTCAACCCCCCTGAAAACGTTAAAATTTTACACAACATCTTCAATTGTAACTTTAAACTTGATCTTCTCGAAGATCTTGAAATCCTTCGTGAACTAAATAAACCTTCCTCCTCCTGTTTAAACACCCAAATTCACCTAAATATTAACAAATTTAACCCATTATTCAAAAGTTTGTAAGTGTGTGGTAAGTAATCACTTCTTTTATTTTTAAAACCTATTTAAATTAACCACTAGTCAACATATTCTTCTCTCCTACATCCACCTTCATATTTGAACGTCTCTCAGATCTATTCTTCCTTTTTATTGTCCTGGCCTTTTACCTTTCCCTTTACTTAAAAATAACCTTACTCTTTTTCTAACTTTGTCAAAAACCGCATGTTCATAATTTTCTCACGTAAAACATCTTAATTTTTTATTTATTTTACATGTTTTTAAAAAACACTTGTTGTCTTTTATTGGGACAACTTTCAGGCCTGGGCCTTTAAAAACCAAATTTTTTAAAAATGTTACTGTTTTCTACTATATTAATGTCGTTTTTTAAAAAGTTAATTTAAGATGTATTGTTACTGCGTTGATGTTCTCTACTTTTGTTTTATAACCAACCTTCTCTACTTTTTTGCACTTTTGTAAGTATCATGTTTGCTTTATGTATGATCTTCTATCATCAATTATTTTTTCAGTTTGTCCTGATGATGGCATTGTTTTGCCGAAAGCGCTTGACACTCTTTTGACTTTGAGAAATATATATATTTCTTTTACACATATCTTTAAATAAAGAATCTTACACACTTTAAAATACAACTTATTCAGCCTTTCTTTCATCTACAATTCTGTCTGTGGACTTCACCGTTTAATGTAAATGTGCATTCATTAGATAAAATAACGTTTTTGTGAAAAGTGGATCATTACTACACTTATCCATCAAAGTTTCGTTTAATTCCATTCTACGATCCGGGTCGTCATCTGATAGTTCTTGTACAAGGTGCACCTCAAAAGGATGCCACTTTTCATGTTTTAATACCTTATGAATAGAAGTAAAAGGAACATCATTTTCTCGACTAACTTGCCGAACGCTGTTGTGTGGATTTTCTTCCATCGCCAATAAAACGTTTAATTTAGTATCCTCGGCAAGTGCTGGACGGCCTGATTAATATAGATCTTCTACGGTACCAAACTCTCTAAACTATTTTCCGATTTTGCTCATTATTGACTGACTTATAGGTTGGTCTGGATATTTATTAGTAAACATAGCACATACGTCTTGTTAAGTTCGCATCTTATCGCCACAACCAATTAACATTAGAACTTCAATCCTTTTTTAAAGTGTCAACAAGCAAATTTAGTAAAACTACACTGGTACTACAGTTCACAAGTGTCATTATCATTAGTGAGTATTAAAGGCTAGCCTACTGAGTTATTATCACAACTTTTTACATGTGATAAGTTTTTACAAGTATGATATATTTTTGGAATCGTCTTGAAATTTGCAATCAAAAAAAATATATACAGGTTGTGCCATTTAAAAAAATTGTCGATGACATCGTTATTCACAAATGGTTTACCCTGTATATTTCATTGTTATGTAAAAATACATTATATTAAAATCGAAAAACGACTTCTCAGGATTTTTCCTCAAAATTGTTCGTTTGGCTTAAAATGAATGTATTCCATACTTTATATACACATTATATATTAGGTAAAGATGACTGTTAATCGAGAAATAGTAATAGCGTCTTCACTACGATATCTATCGACAGTCTTATTTTTATATCATAATGATGAATAAAAAAACACAACATGTACCATATTGATCACTTTATATAACGAACTGCATACAAAAATTTTTATATGTTAGCATCAACTATAATCTCCTTAGGAATCCAAATCTGTTTATATTAAAATTCAATTATCGCCATTTTATAATGTAACTAAACTTTAATCATATGGACAGCGCTATTAAATTTTGACATATTGTGTCAATAGTGTAAAGATTACTTCTTATTAGTTAAAAACATATAAAATGGTTGAACATATGATGGTTAATTAAATACTTATATTGTGAAAACGAAAGAACTTAAGTTAATTCACTAAATATCATTCATTTGCCTGTAGATAGGTTTAATTTCGTCATAATCATGGCAAATTTTTATCATACGACTGTGTCCCAGTGTGTGATAAATACTTATTTTCTGCAATGAAAGTGAGTACGTTTTATGTTAGGTTGTATTAAAATTTCCATCAAATTGGTGATATATATATATATATATATATATATATATATATACTACTGTCTGTGTATGTTGGACAGTTGTATGCGTAATTAAAATTAGTCGAGCGTTTTTAAAATTTTGTCGCTCTAATAAAATAAAAAATTTGTTTAAATAAAATTTATTAAATACGAGGTCTGCTACTTTAATTTCGGGATACTCCCAAACACTTTTCAAGTCTTAAAACTCTATTTAAAAATGGATGAAAATCGTTTGGACTCAGATCAGCGCTATATATCATAAATATCACCTTTTGTTTGGTTTAATAATCAATTGTTCCTTGTGCTGAGTGGGGATTTGAATTGTTCTGGTGCTTTTTTTTCGTTTCATACAAAATTTCTGCTAAAAAAATTGTTGTGTCCAGTCAGCATTATACTTTAAACTACTACTCCATGTTAAGGAGTATGTATCCCATTTAATCTAGTTTTTATCAGCAGTTGCTTTTTTGCTCAGAAGTTAGTAGGGGAGAGAATAGTTTACAATTGTAATGTAGCTGTAGATTCATATTTTATATCTTATGTGACAACAAACTAAATTAGAAGCAAACGTATCAGAAAGAAAGAATGCAAATTAATTTAAAAGCTAGAGAACTCTATTCTAATTGCAAGAGAACTGTTCATTTCTACAAAAAGGTAAATGATTAATATGCAAAGCAATGATAAAGCCAATTCGAGATACATTGCACTGAGATATGGGGTTGAGCTAGTAAATTCAATACATCAACCATTCAGAGAGCACAGCAAAGATATCATGTAAAATAGTTAATGCTTCTCGAGAACTACAAGTAGATGAAAACTGAAAATGTGCATGGAGGGGTTTTGATAGGTGGACTATTTAATGAAGATATTGTCTCTTTCTATGACTTCCATTTATACCGGAAGTTGGTTAAAACTTTCGTTTTTTTAAACGGAATACCCTGTATATTTTTCAATTTTAGGGATATTCACATTATTCTGAAAAATGTTTGTTAATATTTCCCTATGCCTATTATTAACCGTTTTTGAGATATCATTTTTGTTTAATAGAAACTACACTTTTTCACTATGTAGAAAAAATTGAATATATTCTAATGTAACTTGGGTAATAGCTAACATTTTTTACAAAGGCTATACGACATGACAATGTATCGTTTACAAAATTGGAATAAAATCCCTATTTTAAAAAGTAAGATAATTGTTTTTTTTTTCAAATGGAACACCCTGTATATGATCGATTATTCTAGAAGTATACATTATTCACTATCTATCTGTACCTTAGGGTTACCTTTACCTATCTCATGTAGATATCCGGTAATTCCGTTTTGATTATTTTTATTAATACTAAACTTTATTTTTAAGTAGGTTAAGAGAAGTAGTAGAGGGAGAATACTTATTGTATTTATTGTTAATTCCAAATTTTATCTTTCCAAAATAAAGAATTAAAGTTTGAACATAGCCTTTAACATAAGAAAATACAAAAATTTGAAATAAAATTATAATTAGAAGCCGTTTAAATCGATTCATTATCCACTTCGTTAAACGTATGAAGAACTCTATTTATCATATCTTGTTTGGTAGTGACAGGTTCAGAGAATACCTTATTTTTAACATATCCCCAAATAAAGTAATCCAAAAGTGACAATGGGGATCTAGGTGGCCAGCGGAAGGGACCGTTATTAGCTATCCACCTATCTTCAAACATTTCATTAAGCAACGTGTCAACACTATGAATATTGTGAACAGATACACCATCGTGTTGAAACCAACTTTCATTACCTCTCAATATCAAGTAAATACGGCATGGCCGGTAAAATTGCACCATTTAAATTTTCGTCATAAATCATAAGGGAGAATCTTGTCATTTTTTATAGCACAAAAAACATTAAAAGAAAATGGCACTTGAAATCTACTATCCCATGTGACATAAGGATTTTCCTCATTCCAAAAACGGAAGTTGTGGTGGTTAAATAGTCCATTTTTCGTAAACTTAAACATATCACACCGAATTATCTTTTTAGTTAAATCTTCTTCTTCTAGACTTTTAATTAAAATCCAATCACAAAATTTTACACATCTTATGAAATCTCCTAGATGTAAATATTGAACAACTGTATAAGAATAAGGGGTCCAATGATGGTTTTTTAAAATTTTGTGTATAGTTCTCGAAGATATCTGTAGCAGTTACTCACCTTCCCGCAAAGATGAATTCGGATGAGCGGCAAAATATCCCAAGACATCTATCTTCAAGTCTTTATTATCAACAGGAATTTTGAACTTGTTTTTTTTTTGCTTTTTGTAAAATTACTAAACTCGGAACAGTTGTTTAGTAAACGTTTAACAGTATGTGGTGTGGTTTAGGTTATTCAGGGTATTTTTCAGCAAAAATACGGCAAACTCTGTTTATTATCCTGTTACACTTACCGTAAATTATGATTAATTTTAAGAAATCATCACTTGAATACCTTTGTAAATAAGCCCTTATTATTTTGCTAAGATAATAGACTGCAAACTGCTATTATCTGTCAATATATTTCACAGCCTACTATTGAAAACAAAGATATTGAATAATGTATACTTCTAGAATAATCGATAATATACAGGGTGTTCCATGTGAAAAAGAAATATTTATGTCACTTTTTAAGATGACGAATGACCCAAGTTACATCAGAAGATATTCAATTTTATCTGTATAGTGAAAAAGTGTAGTTTTTATTAAAAAAAAATATACCACAAAAACGGAAATTATTAACAAAAATTGTTCAGAATAACATGAATATTCCTAAAGTTGAAAAATATACAAGGTATTTCATTTAAAAAAACGAAGTTAGAACCATCATCAGAAGGATGATAATATTTTCATTAATAGTTCACCCTTCAAAATCCCGCCATGCAAATTTTCACTTTTCATCTAGTTGTAGTTCTTGAGATCCGTCTAACTGACAGTTTATCTACCGCACCCTGTATAAACAAAAGTCTTCTGAAAACTAGATCTTCGTAATAACTAAAGAGTTTTATAATATTTATTTTTTATATATCAGTTATTAACATAAAAACATATAAAATAGAAAAGTAGTTTAAAATAACAAATATTAAAAATTCGAAGACAAATATAACATATTTTTTTAATAAATAAATAATATGAATATTTTTTTGTATAGGAATATTAACAATAAAACAAGTTTTAATTATCTTATGGTAGTACTAATGTTAGCAAAAGGATTTAAATTTTTTAATGCATTTGTAGAATATTCTCTCTTTTTGGTCATTAGAAGATGTTTTTTAGTTTTTGTCAAATTCCCGAAAAAATTCCATATGTACAGGTTTTCATCAGTACTTGCCGACCCTATAAAAAATATAAAGAATTTTTATAAACTTGAGAGATAAAACATGTATAATATAATGCTTAGATTTCACAAAGTAAGGATTGAACTAAAAATTATAGAAATAATTTTTACTTCATATTTTATTTCATTTTTGAAACCTATGCACATGTACAAATTATCTATGATATTAGTAATCTCAACATGTTCTGGCAGAAATATAGAAAATGTATATAATATCTACCATATCTCCCGCAAAGGATTCATTGCTCACCCTATCTCCCCTCTCTACCAAGGGAATCTACAGAGTTCCTTGCTAATATGGACAAGTCTACATTGGTGAAACAGGAAGATTAGTACAAACACGTATCAAAGAACACGGTAGATGCATGAAATCTGACCATTTAACACGTTCGGCCATTGCCAAATACCAGTACCAAACACACCACCAGATTCTATTCGATAACAAATTAGTACTAGCGAAAGTTTTACATTTCTACCATCGAAAGGTTCGGAGAGCAATAAAAATACAAAAAGGGCCAATAAACACTTTCTAATTCAGATGTGTTGCACCTCTGGCTATATTGACTAATTGAGTTAATCTGCACATCTCACATCCGGATGTCTTTCGCCTTTGGTTACGTTAAGTAGTTTGAGTTATTGTGCACATCTTTTCTCCTCAAGAAGCCCCTTATGACAAACGGCAAAATGTAAAGAAATATCTGAAAAATAACGGGGTCATCTGGAAACAGTAATCCAAAAATGTATTAATTTTTATTTAATTAGGGTTTCTGTCCAGTTCTGTACATTCAAATATAACTAAATTCTAGGGCAATTCTAAAAAAACATTCTTTTTCTTTTAAATAAATATTATTTACATATGAAAGGTACAATTGTCCTCTATTTTTCAACAAAGTCACCAAGTCTACTCAAGCTCTTGTCATAGAGTTTTACTAACTTGCGAATTCGTTCTACATAAAACTCAACCGCATGCGAATTAAACCATCCTATCACAGAGTTTTGAAATTCTTCATCGTCAGTGAAATGCTATACCTAAACAACTTCTTCACATAGTTAAAGAGATGATAATCAGATGGATTCAAGTCAGGGTTGTAGGGGGGATGATTAAACACGATCCATTTGAAGTGGTGCAAAAAACGTGTTCTTTTTTTACTTCACTAATACATAGGCACATAATATGTCTAACTACTGAATTCTGAATTATCAAGTACAAGTTGATAAAAATACTGTTCAATTATTTCAAATAAAGAAAAAACGCATTTATTAATTTTTTGTTCAGAAACTACTTAATAAAATTGTTTTCAATAACAATAACATCAACTAAACAAAACAAATTAACAAAGATAGGATAGTCAGAAGACAGAAGGTTACGTCGTCTTCTTTCATTAACGGCACAAAAGACAATACACACATGTATTTAAAGGAGATAGAGGTATCAGTAAATCTACTTTTACATTATTCGGTAGTTTCATACCTAACTTAGTCGATTTAAATTTTAAACTGGTTATTTAGAAAGTAATCTATTAAAATGTCATAATCATTAAAAATAATAGTAATATTACAAATTGTTATTGGGATTCTTCATGCTTTACATTCACGTATAGAATTTTAATAAAAAAATTTTGAATTTGTTGAGAGATTAAAATGAGTAATTTCTGTAGAAAATTTATTTCGTAGACAGATTTTTGAGCTATATAATTAATCGTATCCTTTTTTTAAACATTCAAATACAAATTTACAAAATTGAAATCTAACTCTGTGTTATGGAAGCCTCATTTTGACTTTTATAGCTATTTTGGCAAATTGATCTGGACTTAAAATAGCTACCGGAAAGATTATCTTATACTTGGTTTTTTTTGGACTTTTACCTCTATTTATGATTAAAAATTATCATATTTCGTATTATTTATTATCAACTACCACGACATAAATCGAGTCATCCAGTAAAATCATAATTGGAGTAGACTGTAAAAGCTAAATATTTTGGAATAGTACTTTGGCCACTTCCAAAGAATGACATTTTAACCTTAAAATTGAAACTTTTTTAAGAAAATTATATTTAAACAATAATATTCAACACAGGTCAGAAGAGTAAAAGTTCCTCAATAATAGTTCCGTACAGGTGTAAAAGTAAATGGCGAGTAGCAGAAGTCCAGAATGCAAGGCTAATTTTCGTGACAAATATTCTGAATTACACTTTTGTTTTCAATGTTTAACAAATTCTGACTAGTTATTCAGAGAGACAGGTAGCCTACGTCAAAAAAAATGAAAGTGGACGACCGTCTAATAATTATGATTTCGATATTAAATGAATCAATTTTTTCTTTTTTGTGTTGCAGTATCATTTCGAAGTTACAAACAATCAAAATGTCTAGTAATAAATTTTATTCTCTGGAAATGGCTGCAGTACATACCCAAAACATTTAAATTTTACAGCTTATTTCAATTATGAATTTTCCTGATGGCTTGTTATTTTTGAAACTTCATAATATTCTCTTTTAAATTTGATTAATATATATAGGATATTTTTTATATTCCAATCATTAGTACAAGATTTGTAACTAATGTTAAATATTATTATTTTACTTAACTAGTATTATAATTTTTTGAAGTTTATCTTTTCGAAAATCATACCTTAAATTAAGATACTTACCTACTAGTTATTATACTTTTTAAAAATAAAAGTTAAAGAAATATTGTTCTAGTTAATATTAATTTTATGCATATCTAAAAATATTTTTTTGTAAATGGCTGGAATTAACTAGACCGTTTGGAATGTGTATTACCGGTAATATTATTTATCTACTAGAGGCACTAGATTTGAAATATTGTGTAATTTAATTCATGTGTCAATTATTTAGTTTTAATCGTCCATTGAAATGTAATACTCAGAAATTATTGAAATAAAATGTGGATGAATGTACTTTATCAAATTTAATGCGACCGGCTTAATGTGACAATAGTGCATAAATGATTAATTTCACAACGAACACGAAGGAAGGAAAAATTTGATAATAAAAATATACGACAGTTACAAAAAATACTGAGTTAAGCTTTCTTCTTGGTTTTAAATAGCCTATTTTTTTACAATGAATTACATTCAATTTATTATGAAAGAATAATTTGAAATTCATATATTCCTAAGTAGTGACCAAAGTTTAATTAACAATGTCTATTAAATTTACAGAATTTTGAATAGTTTAAGTATTACATAAAAATCTTTGTAAATGTTCATATACTGTATTAACCAATTTTATTTGATTGATGTGTTCGTATATTTCAATTTTTGTTTAAACCACAATTAAATTATTTGATTTCTTCTTTTAGACCGTTACAGTATAAATATTTATATATATATGGTTAAAGCAATACTGAAAAGTAATCCTAGGTTTAAGTGGTTAAAGCTGAGTCTGAGTCTAATCAATCTTTGTCGGTTAGAGCATAAAATGCTCCAACGTTTTCACCTTTATGCTAAAGCGACTGATTAATCTAGCATATTTAATATTTATCAAGAAATCACGTGCTTCCTCTTGGTATAAAATAATAGAATTCATCTTTAAGTTTAACATCACCAATTTGTAGGGAAGCGGCTAGGTACAATAATTTAATAAGTGGCGCGCTGCGGCGACCCGCTTATTACATGTGTATCATATATATTAGATTATATTAGCAATTTACGCATATTCCCAAGCTCCTGTTAATTCTAGCCTTGTAAAAAACTGGTTGTTGCTTATGTCTACTCATCTTAACTGGATTGTCACATATTAAATATCAAACGATGTAAAATATTACAACAAATTTCATTTCAAAGTTTAAATCAAAATGAAGCCATTTTTAAAAGGGAAAAAATTGTAGCAGATATGTTGAAAAAATTGCATTTAATATTCAACGGTGAAAATTCTATCTAGATATCTCATTTAGTTTGGAAATTAAAGCTCACGAAATCCAGTTACATACTTAGTGTTGTTCTTGTATCATTTTCTACGATACCTTTCAGAAAAAACATTTTTGCTAAAGATAGATGAAATATATTGAACAGTAAGAACACTAGAATGAAGCAAAAATGAATTAAAATAACCTGCTGATAATCTACTGAAAATTCATGAGTTTACAAAAGTCAAAAAAATTATAACATTTATAACAATACTAGAATGGACAGCATAAGACCGATCCAAGTTAGGATGAAAAGAACAATTAGTAAAAGATCTAATGAACATAAATGAAAATTAAGAATATATAACAGAAGAAAAGGGAATCTTGACAAGAAAGTTAATATTTAATTCTCACGGGAATGTATCGTACTTGCAGATTATTATTTTTAATTTAATCTTCATGTCATGGCAGAAAAACTTCAGAGTAGTAATGTAATGTATCTTTGATGATTAAAAGTTATAATTACCTATTTTTGTTCCAGTGCTATCCCACATTAAATACGGAGTTCTACAGTCGTTACATCTAACTTCATCAATTACAGTATTTAAATTTTGTAGAACTCTTAAATAACTTACATCGGTTTCCGTATCATACACGCTAAGCTAAAATATCTTCATAAAGTATTTTGAAATTATATTGTAGTTCGTACATACCAGTAATTCGGCAGATTTTGGATTAAAAATAAGATTGTCTATAATGCAATTACTATATTCTATGGAAGTAATGATGCATTTAGTTTGGATATTTATCAGTAGAATCATTTGATTTCCACCTACTACTACCAAAGCATCTTTCCACGGATGAAAAGAAACGGCCTAAAAATCAACTGTTTGACAAAATAACTGTAAATAACATTATTAACTGTAAATAACATTATTAACAATAATATTTTATCAAAGCATTAATGCTTTCGAAAATGGTATTTAGATGTAGATAAGTAGCACTAATTCTTGTAGCATTCAAATCTTACGGCCCATTCTACTTGTAACTTATTAGAAAGTAAAAAAGACCAGTATTACCGGTAAAAGCCAGTATAAATATGATTTAAGTGTTTGTAAAATTTCATAAAAAATAGTTAAATCGAGGCATTTGCGACTTTTTCATTGATAGTGAATCGAACGTTGATTATACCGTCATTATTAATATTACACAGTCTGTACCTATATGTAGCATTTAAGTCCTTAGTACTGACTTTCTTATTTCATCGTACCGTTAAAAATTCTCTTAATAATTGAAATGCTGTTTATGGCTCATTTGCTCACATTTTTTGCTCAAACACTGAGTTATCTCAATATAATACTTTTTTTAAGTAAATTAACCTACCTTAGCCTATTCTTTAGTTGATCTAATTCTAATATAATTTAAGTAGCATGCTATATAGTTTTAAGACAAGCATAGTACTGGCACTGTCTCTGTAAAGTATTATTACAAGGCTTGTCTGACAACTGCGTCCTTGTTTTCCCTAATATTATTTTGGACTAGCACCCGCACTACTTTCACTTCGACTAGAGTTGAAGAATAAAGACATTCCAAAATAATATTTCAAGTTGGAAATGGTAGAGCATGCAAAGATATCCTGATTATTATAACATATTCTAAGGTTCTCCGAAACACATGTTAATATTTCTGACAGTTCTACTTGACAGATTGTGGTAAACTAACCCAGAAAGAAGTATTGTTTCACCTTAGGTCGATCATATTCATAAAGTATCCCATTACATATAAGAACACATAATTATCATTTTTACAGACCTCTTTAGTTGATATCTCTAACTTAAATGCTCTGGTGAAATATATGTGCTTGATATACTCGATGCACCCAAAAATCTATTGTTTTTTACTTCAACGTGTAAAAGATAGAGCCATAAGATGTATTTGGTTAAAACTCATGGTGAAAAAAACTTCTTGATATCCTATTTGGTTTCAAAATAGTAAACTTACAAAATCAAATGAAATTTAATGATTAACCCTATACTAAAAATTACAAAATAAGTTTAACCTTACCTTAGTTGGTATAGACAATTTAATTTGATCTATATATTGTAAATTTGGATAGGTCCACATCTTCAGTTTATTATTTTTTCCAAGAGTTACTACATAATTATCATTGCAAGATAAAGCTATTCTAATAATCTGGTAAGATTGATTAAATCTATATTTAATTACCTGAAAAATTAAGTACTTTGTAAAGATCTTAGCGAATTCCAAATAAGGAACCTTACCTTGAATTGCGTTGACCATAGAGATAACAAACCAGAACTACAAGCTGTTAGAAGATTGTTAGATTTTGACCATTCCATCGAAAGAAATTCGCAGTTTTGTATTCCTCTCGGATAAGAACAGGGACAAATGGCCGTTAAAGTAATCTAAAATGAGATATATACTCCTACAAATGGATACTTCTTTACCATAAAAACTACATGCGATACAAAAGATCCAACAATATTTTTACTAAAGTTGTTAGTGGTGACATTTTTTAATATTCTGCTAAAGAGATTAATAGAAAAGAGGCAACAATAATTATAAATTCCGAGAAACAGCATTTGGAATACAAGGAAATAAAAAAGTTGATAGCGAAACCACCAGTGTTTATTGACAATTAGATAAGTAGATTTTAATAGAGGCAAAAAGTTGAAGTGTAATAAATACCAAAAAGATTACTTACATAATATTGCACAAAAAAAAGATAAATAAAAATACTCAAAATAAAAAGGATTGGACAAATTAATATTTCGATATTAGGGAGCTTTAAGGATTCTAAGAAAAGTTTAACGCTTATAATATAAATATTTTAGTGTTTGATAGTTTAACTAGTTTTGTCATATTAGGTTCTTACCTTTTTGAGTCGATAATCGAAAATAGCTAGATCTGCACTTCCTAGGGATATAGCTAGAAGAGTGCCTGCTTGATTCCATTTGATGCAATCTTTGATTGGAAGTTCGGAAAATGTTAACCCCTCTTTTAGGTCTGGATTCCAGAAATAGAGTTCTTCATTGTAAACAGTAGCTATGTAATTGTTGGAGCCCCAATCTATTATATTTCTCCCTACAGACAAAAAGCACTTCTAAATAATAATTAAGATGTAATAACAAATGCATTAATTTGCTGCCACAAGGAAATGTCTAAGTTCTAACAACATTTGGATACTTTTCGGCATTATTTTTAAAAATAACTCATGTATAGCTAAAATTAGAACATATCGTATTTCTTTAGAAATTTCTTAGTAAAAACATATATGTTACTTACAGAACTCCCTTTGAAGAAGATCAGGCATGTCAAGAATAATATGTGGCATAGAAGGTAAAAGTGGTTTCGTTCGTGCTTGGACTGGCCATTGATTAGTACTAGTGAACTTATTCTTTCGTTTATTTTTGGATAATTCTCTATTCTGAGTAGGAAAAAATACTTCTTTCAATCTAAAGTGCAAACAGAACAGGTTTTCTTACAAATCTATAAAATGAATCCAGATGAAGCTTAACAACATTTTATATATATATCAGGCATGGATTAAAATTTTTTGGTAAAATTTGTTAAAGAAATATTTTCGAAAACACTCATTTAAGATGTGTTTAGTTTGAATTTCGTAAAAATCCAACAAATGGGGTAACATTTATGTCCAACGAATAATCGGATTTTAATTTTAGCATTGTAATTAAATCAGAGCTATGCCGAATACACATAAATAGAGTTCCAAACACTAACTACTTTTGCACTGAAGAAAGTGCTTGAAGTTAATAAACATTAAGTACTGTAAATAAAAATACAGGTACTTTTAGATTGAAATCAGGGGCACTAAACACAACGTATAGAAATTTTATTTCTTGAGAAGCAAAATAATAATAAATATATTCTTCCATTGATTTTATTCAACACTTTTATATCACAATCGATAGGGACAACGGTCAAGGTTTATTTCGTTCACACCCAATACAATCTGCAAACAGTCAGGCTCTAAACAAAGTTTTTGTCTCGTCTAAAGATTTTTTCTAGATAAAATCCACAGAAGCAGGAGTCTTTTTTAATTTTGACAACAACTCAAATGATGTTTCTTTTTATAAATTTATATTTTATTTTTGTATCCTAATTAAGAAGTATATTCTGTAACAAGGTTACAATGAAAAAAAATCGATGCGAGTGGAACATTACGAACACGAGCGTGAGGAACCACAAGTATCGAATTTTGTTATTCTGACCGAATAACAGACTATATTTTCTCCACCACCAGAAAGTTACTCGATTTTTCACTCATTATTTTATTTAAATTAAAATTTGTTATTACGGCTCCGGCATTTACATCTGACATTGACAGATTTGACATCTACATATCGATATTGTTTAAAACAATTACGGAATATTCATTCCGTAACTTATTATAGAATGAAAATATATGCAAAACACATAAGAACCACTGTTTCAGAATAAATATTCTATCTAAAGAGTGAGAATGTTTGCATTTTGTTATTAAAAATGATTTTGGAATTAACACATTCCACTAATGGTCGTGCAGAAAATATGGTTTTAAATCTAACGGTCCTTTTACCTTGTTTCTACGCGATTGCCTAACACAGTTGAAATTAAATTATTAGTGAAATTCCAATACAAAGCTTTCTTTTTAAATTTTATCATTAAGAAACTGCTATTCAATTTAAAAATTAAAATTATATCTATCTGACAAAGTACAAGACATTTTAAAAGTTGACAGTTGATAAACTAGTTGCTCCAGGTTTTATAATAAAATTAATAAAAACTGTAGTAAATCAAAAATAAGTTACAAAAATATAAGTTAATTCGAAAAAGCTTATTGACAGAAAGAATGGTTATTTTAAATAAAATATTCTACAATTTTAAAATTTTAAGATTTAAAATGTGTCAGTCATTTAATTAAGCACAAAAGCAAAAATTTCTGTTCAAACGTACAGAGATCTATGCTTCCTGACTGCTCTAAATTAAATACGTTTTTATACCTAAAATGATCCATAGAATACCAAGTCAAAAAAAAGTTTGACTTTAAACCTCCCTAATACCACTCTATAATAGAATAAATACAATATAATAAATAAACTGTTGAAATTGAAAAATTCTGATATGTCAAATTTTAGTGTGTTAAAAATAGGAGCTTTTAAATTCAGACCTGATTTTTATCGTCAGATTAAAATGCATTTGGAATAGTATCTAAATAAAAAAAAATGCCAAAATTTAAAAAGGGACCTGCATCTCAGTACCAAAGAGTGATATTTAGTACCACTAATGACGAGTAATTTTGTCTCGCCAAATTACCCCTTTAATTATTTAATTATTAACGCATTATGTACATTTAATTTTGAAACATATTGTATACCATGTTTATGATCATTGGTAATTTAATAATAAAACATTCTTGATTTTGGAATTAGATAATTTCTTACTCATTACGATAATTTTCCACATTATATATTTCTATGGCTGTGTTTTTAAAATAATAAGAATCATCGTTTGAGTATTTGGTAGGCGTTGAATTTCTGTCTTCCTCTAATATATCTAATATAATATTAGAAGGTCTGCGGATAAACCTATCCAAAGACTGTCTCCTGACCTAAAAAATGTATTTCTTCACTAGTGCTATATAAAATATTTATTATAGATGAGTTTCCTTAAGACTAATGATATTTACTAACCACTATTATGTACTGCTCCTTAAAGTCAAATTGCAAGGAAACGATCCACTTAGGTACTATCTTTATATTCGAATTCGAATTTGAACGTATAGAATATCAAGAAATCTGATCTAAACTAGCTTATATTAGTTAAAAAATTGACATTTGTTATTAAAAATTTAATATTAAATAATTCTAGCTAAAATATCTCTATTCAATTTTAAATATCATAAATTCATTATTTGGTTATCAACAAAGTAAAATTAAAGTTAAAGGAAATATGACATTGACTCAGAGAGTAAACATGAGATAACTTTAACCCTTCCAGAAATTGAAACGACATAAAAGTGAAATAAAAAAAAATGTATTAAACTGTGTATCAAACATTTATGAAATTGAGAAAATTTATTCTTTTAGTTATAATATAGTAGTTACATAACCTTAATTTTAACAAATCTTATCCAAAATATATTTAATGATAATGAAAATGAAAAACGATTAAATTTAACCTAATGCTTGGTATCTTTAAATCAAAATTTTGAGCTTCCAATTTTGCAATAAGAATAAAATATTTAAAGTATTCTTGAGAAACAATATAGTTATTGAATAAAAATATCTATGCATAAACGTTATATATATATATATATATATATATATATATATATATATTTAGGTACACTTAAACTAACAAGAGGATTTATTATTATATGTATATTTACTTACAATATATTGCGGCATTTTAAGGCTTTGTAACTATTTTGAAAACAACAACATCACATTAAAAAATTATGCTTAAGTTACTGATACTTAGTGTATCGATTGGTACTTAATACAGTTTTTTTGTTTTCTGGTCAACATAGATTAGCACTTTAAAATATACGAGGGAGCTGCGATAGTTTCACATGAACATGTTTTCTGTGTTATAGTTTCAAAGCAGTAGGTAACTATATTTTCAATGCTGTTTACAGGGTATTTTAAAATGTTTTTTAATTTTAAAAATCATTTTTAGTAATAATTCCATAATAAAGAACCTCACTTATTTATTAGTATATGTATAAATACACATTGAATTTCGAAAAAATATCTTTTGGAAAAATATTAACCGAAGCTCAAGGAAAATATATTGGGAAAGAGGTATAATTTTAAAACAACTGAATCTATAAACTTAAAAAACATATTTATCGAGGAGAAATAAAATCTTCCTACAATTTATTTATAGTTTATCTAGAAGACTCTAATTATATGGTAAACTTTCAAGAAACCTAACGTTTTATTAGTAATTTCATGTGAAATAATAGAAAATTGTTATCTTTAAAATTGGCTCGGAGTGTTAAAAGAAATATCAGGCATTATTTTTTTTTTGAAAAAGTAGATCGATAAATTCCCCCAAGACAGCGGTATTACATAATTCTTAAAGAAATCTGAATGGTTCCAGAGAACGGTGCCGGAAATGGAGCGCTTGGGACACCAGGCAACCTTCCAGAGTAATGCAGTCATACAAAAAAAAACAAACTAAGACAATGGGGAAGGACAGTCCCCAGATGTTAACAGTAGGATGATCTAATAGAGGTGACGGCAGACTTAACCTTACCATAGGACCTCTCCAAAGAGGTGGAAAGGAAGTCCCATTAACCTTCAGGGTATGAGTAGGACTCAAATGAAAAGGAGGCTGCTAAGATCGTCGTCAATAATTTTGACCTAAACAAGAGAAGAGTTTGATGGTGCGACTAGAAGACATCTCAGCCGTATGTTGAAGAGCGGCCTCAAATAAGAGGTTTAAAGAATATGGATGAGAAGCAGAGAGGAAGACAAACTTCCCCTGGTGAATCATCCTTAGCAATGTCCAAAAGCAAGCAAATTGGAGGTAAATTTCCCTGGAATCCTGTAAGTATCCGAAAAATGCTTGCGATCCGATGGCATCACCCCAGAACTGACAGCGAAAAGGCTTCAAGTAATTAGAATGTCACCAGAATAAAGACAGTTATTCAGTGTCAGAGGATTATCTACCCTGAATACCCGAACGTCTGGTTATAGAACGAGGACCTAAAGCTAATAAAGTAGTAGCATATCTATGTGGCCTTTTTTCTAAAGATACTGACATATTCAGATAGGAGGGGCACTAGGTACTGAAGGTGCTACTCACCAAGAACTGGGATCTGAACGCTCTGGAATGGAGTTTTCAGCACAAGGGCCCTGTGGATCCTTATAAAAAATGGAACTAGGTGGAGTTGGAGGGACTGAAGCTTCCGTATTTCTAGACTTTTAGCGGGTACAATTTCGACAATAGTACAACAGTACAATATATAGACGATAGTCACATTATACAATCAAGTCAGATTATGCTCTCTAGAAAAAAGTAATTGTCCGTTTAGTTAGATGAAAAAAGAGAAAAAGAAGATCTAATTTTATATTCGTATAAATAAATAGAGTGTATCAAAAATATTATCTTTATTATTTCACATAATACAAAATATGTTAACAAATAACATACCATTTCATTCTATTAGGTAATTTTACGAAGTAAAATTATCTAAGATCTGATATTTCTGAGAATGTTACATTAACTAATGAGATTATTTACACAACGCGGACTATTTAATTACAGAAATATCTACTCTTACGATTTTTATAATCCTTATAAAATAAAGGAAATTATTTTCAGTTTTTAATCCGTAAATTATTTTTTGTGTAATTTGGGATGATTGCATTAGACAATTTCAACTTTCAACAAGATTACTTAAACAACTACATGTATAATTTGCGTGTAATATATAATAAATCATAATGTAAAATAGTGCTTCTGAATATTTTTCCTCTCATTTTGATAGAACGGGAGAGCGAATTAATTTGGCCACCTCATACCTTAAAATTAAACCCTGTGGAATTTTAACGTATCGAGGTTCAATCAATAACGAAGATGTTATAGCAAAATCCATAAGCCGTAAATATTGATAAAATAAGTCAATTTGTGTTATAACCACTTTGAATATGTAATAATTTAAATTATTTTCCGTTAACTCCTGTTTTATTTACAAAAATATTTTAAGTAAATATTGAAGTAATGTTGTTTTCAACGTATCGAATATGTTAAGCATTGAATCACTTAAATGTAAAAGTTAAAATCGAAATGTTTTTGGATTAAAAATAATGATTTTTTTTTATTTCATATGAAAATATTTCGTTTGCTGATTGATTCGGTATAGATACGACAGATTCATCAATTCCAACTGTGTTAAGGGGACCACCAAAAATTGTAAAAAAAATTCTGATTCTCGTTCTTGTATAATAATGTTTAACCCACTATGAATTATTTACTATTAACATTAACAAACTATATTTCTGTTAGTCGATATATTTCACTTATTTTTCATTGATTCCATTAGTAATGGAAACCCTTTATATTTTTTTTAATATTATCTCTTAATTACAATCACGTTATGATTTTCAGCTAAAAGAAACAATATTTTTTCACATGTGATTTTTCCGGAGTGTTATTTTCTCAAAAAATAGTTTGTTATAGTTTAAGTTGTTATTTCTTACCTCTTTCGAAAGAAAAATGAAAATTAGAAGAAAAAAATCATACAAATTAGAATAAATTACCTTGGGAAGAACTTCCCTATAAAACACTATGCAATGCTTTCTAAAATGATACCGGTTATTGCCGGCGAATCTCAGAGGGACATTATCAGTCAATTATTAGTAAACCAATGCTAAAACGTGTACTGACAATATGGCCTAAATCCCCATTTTTCTTGCAGAAGATTTGTAAATGGCTTACACCTTGTAATTGGTTATTATAGGAGTCACTGTTTATTCAAAAACAAAACCATTTTCTGCTATTTTTTTATAGAATATATAATTAATTTCAAGTTTAATTAAATATTAAATTAATAGATTAACATTTGCATTTATTATTAATTAAATGTGTATTATGTAAAGCGTCATTTAGTTAGAAAACCACGATTACACTTGAATGTTACTACTTAAAATATTTTAAATTCAACACGTTAAATTGTGATTCTCCATCAAAGGAGCTAACACGGTTAATAAATATCTCACATATCTCTCTTGCGTATTCTTATCCCGACGAATGCTTACTAAAAACTATGAAAAATTAACTGGATTTCATTTTTCTTAGCCGCTGTGTAAGGAGTTTTAAATTTTACTGTTTCCATGACAAACTTGTGAAAAATTTAGTGCTCGTAGCCGTTATTCCGGTTTTAACATTTTGGCATATGTCTACTATCCCGTGGAGTGAAATTTTGATGATGAAACAGAATAGAACGATATATGAAAAGCTCAAAACGAGCTCGCTCTCATATCCTTTCCTCTACGAGATTGCTTCCGTTTTTATGGCCAAACACTAAATTCGGTAAGTAGTACTTTTGGAAAATTATTATTACAAATACAAGGGTCTTATGAAATCTGCATTTATTCATTTTTAATAATTATTTTACTTGCAAGAATTTTTTCAGTAAAGCAGCTATATTTAAGATTTTACTTTTAGTTACCTTTACATATATTTTTAAAATATAGGTACAACTACCAAAGATATTTAAATATTTTTGCTTGCACAAAAATGTTCTTATAAATGAAAATGATTTTAAAGTCCATTTTTTCGAATCTGAAGTATTAAAACATAGCGTCATATAATTGTAAGAATACATTTTTGTATGAAATTTTTTATATAACTTAATTTTATAGTTTACTTGTCAGTATAACAGAGGATGTTTTATAGACAGGTTATGACTAGCGAACTTAGTACATTTTTTCTGGGTGTTCAATATCTGATCTTTTATTAATAGATTAAGGTTCTTGATAGATAAATGTCATTTCTAGGAAAAGCTTTTTAGTAAGTTTGCTATTATTACCTAAAATTTGATGAAATCTAGTGACATTAAAACTTAAGCTAATAATAGTAACCCTACTAAAAGACTTTTCCTAGAAATGATATTTATCGGCCAATAATCTAAATCTATTATTAAAAGATTAAATATTGGACCCCTCAGTAAAATTTATTCTTATATATTGTCTTTTAATAACTGTAATCAAGTTCAAAATAATAATTTTGATAATATTAGTTGTTAGTTATCTATTTAACACATTTTCAATCAATTAATAAAAGAAAAATTTTTTTTTTGAAAATAGAATAAATCAATTGTTAATAATTTGATTTCTATTACTATGGATATTTTAATATTTTGAATTATGTAATTTTAAAATATTTTATACTTTCTATATTCCATATTTATTTTCGACCAATTTTGATTATATATTTATGTGTGGTGTTTTAACAACTTATACTTATACTCAACAATTGTAAGTAGAAACTTTATTTCATCTATTATATATTTTTTCATATTTAGTTATACAAAATACAATTTTATATGAAAATTAAAATAAGTTGTTATAACACTCCTTATTATTTGTAGTTTTTTCCTTGACCCCAATTAATTGGAATTATTATTTCAAAAGTATTACAGAAATAAACCTATATATATATATATATGTCTATATCGTGAAAATGTATCCCCTTTGGAATAAAAAATGACGTACAGCATTTTCTTAAAATCTAGTGAATACTGCCAAATATTAAGGAGGACTGTTTTGTTATCCTGTCGAAATAGGTGAGGGTTTTCATTGTCTCAATACCTACAGTTATTTTTATTAACAAAGTCATTTAAATAAAATGTTGATTCATCACTGAAACAAATATTTTTAACTAAATGTGTCTCATCTTGTATCTTTTGGGTCATTGTTTCACAAAATTCAGTTCTGAGGTCATAATCGTCTTCACTAAGCTGTTGATGAATTTGTATTTTATATGGGATAAACTTAATCCATTTTAATACTTTATGAATGAAACAAACAGAAATATTTATAAGTTTTGAGATTTTCGGAATGGAATAGGTAGGACCTACAGCATATTGACCCCGTATTTCAATCCGTGCATATTCGTCAAGAAATTAAGATTCTTATTTTTTTTTATTACAAATTGATCCAATTTCTCCAAATTTCCGTACTAAATCTATGATGACCTGATGGCTTATGTTGCGATTGGGATACCTTTCTTAAAAACTCGAGCTATTCCTCGAGCGAACCTGTTTTGAGCTGCGTAAATGGATATTAATTATATTCTTTCTTGCAGGGAATACACTATTTTAAATAAACTCAGGATGCTTCAACAATAAATAGAAAAACGACACAAATGACTAGGTAGGTACTAATACTTTAGAAGTAAAAAAAAATAAAAAGTTACAAAAAGATGATATGTATTCAGAAGTAAGTAAATTTAATCACAGGATCCTATCTCACAGTGGCGTTGGTGCTTTGTTTCATGTTCTATTGTTATTTCACTATGTTTAATGTTACCTGAAAAATAAATTGTGAGAATACATTTTTGTTTATACTGTGGGATTTCATTTTTCTTAAGCTTTAATTTGATGTATCACAAGATAGGGGTTTCCATTTGACTTTTTTAATAGGGGTGAGGGTGCGCTGAAGGGGTGAAACTTGGAAATAGATGAATAATATTTTTAAACTTCCCTCTTGATATAAAATTTGCCTGAACCTCTATACTATTCCATATCATTTTTACATATTTTCAAATATCTTGTTTACAAAATTGCTATTATGTTATCGGTAAAAATATTTGCAAAAACGCATTCATTAAAATAGTTTAATTTCTTGAATACTCATATTATGATAACTTAAAAAATCTACAAATCTTAATTTGATTTCAATATTGCTTAGGTAAAATATAGGCACGAGGAAATTGACGTAGATAAAGTTAGATGTGGTTATGCTTCAGTTTATTTCCAATACCAAACAATACAAAAATACAAACATTCTTAGATAATTAAAATAAATATAATAGAGTGTTCACTTCATCAAATTAAAAAATAATAGTAAATTAAGATGCAATCAATTTTCAAACGTGTACATACAGAATATTTGAAATAATGTTTAAAGTACTGTAATATTGTTCTACCGTTACCAGGTACCGAACGTATCGTTGCACCTTTAATTAAACTAGTTTTCTGATATTTGTTTATTTATCCTTTTTATAACTAACGATATATAGTAAGAATTTAAAAAATGAAATGAACTAAAAATAGCATCGCTATATCAGCCGTAAAGGCTGAATAAACAATCAAAATATCGACATGAGTGGTACTTGTCTGCCGATCTTGAGTAATTTGTAATTTGTGAATAAATCGTTAGTCTTATTATAATTTAAGTTATTTTCAAATATATGAGGGGTACCAAAACCAAATATACCCCTACTCGTTTTACCACCAAATTATTTTGATGAAAAATTAACACAGCCAAAATTACTACAAATAGTGAAAATGAATAGAAAAAAAAAATTTATATCGTAGATGAACTTGTTCGGTAACTTATAGGTGAAGCATTGCAATTATAACCCTAACAACCAATGTTAAAAAGTCATGAGTATGTGGAATAAAGCTTTTGCTAAGCGTGATGCTCAAGTCTGGGCAAAATATGTTTGACACACTCAATCACTAATAAAAAAAATAGTAAAATCGTGAAAAATGTATTTTTGATTTAGAAATTGAATTGGTAATCATAATTGTTGGAAAAAGTTCTGAAGTAGAAATTGGATATAAAAAACAAATTATTTAATGAGCAAACGAATTATGAATGTCTATATGAAAATCTGTTCAAGTCAGTATAAGAAGTTGCTAAATATAATTCAAACCATTTAAATACAAAATGTACCTGTAGCAATAACATACATTTTTTGATGGATTTTATTTAGTATAAAACTATCCCCATTAAAAGTAAAAACACGATAGGTAAACTGAGACATTAATTTCAAAAATATACATATTACCTTGTTTCGTATGAATAGAATTAATGACATTTGGGCAAAGTTCTAAGAATCTAACTGTAGGTATCTTCAGATGTATTAACAGAACCATAATATAAATAATTAATAATAAATATGTAAATAATGATAACCGCGTATGCTGCAGTTGTAGCTTTATTTCATTGTCAATTTATTTAAAATTATATTGTTGTAGCCTTCAAAAATCCATTTGTAGTTTTTTAAACCTTATTTGTTTTAATCATCAAATAGATAAACATTTGTGTATTTATAATATTTTGACAAAGAATCAATAGATTTTTCCATTTTCAATAAAGAAATCATTTTAAAAAAATTTTCCGCTAATTTATTCACCGTTTTTATGGTCTCTTCTGCGTGCGACACCGCGATAGTCATTTTACACAGGACAGAAAACACAAGAGCTAATGAAGCCTGTACGTGCCATAATAACATGACAGAATACGAAAATTTAGAACCACATTAATTGAAAAGCCGTTTATTGGATTACAAGGAGCCATTTCTATGAATTTTCCTAATTCAGTTTTACCCACCGACGCCCCATTCGGTTTACATCGAGGAAAACTATGTTAAGTTCATTTTGGTCACGCTCTATTTCTGTTTTGGTTATGTTTTAATTATGCCGTATGAAAGCAACGCGAAATATTTTCGTTGCCGATATTGCAGGAATGTTTTAAATTCTATTTGGAAGGAGCTTAAATGTAGTCATGTAGAGGATAGTCCGGTTTACTTTAAAAGTTATCTATTTTAATTGAAGGTAATGTTTTAACCCTTTTGTTATTAATACAACGGAGTCAGTCAAACTTTTCAGACAGTATTTTATATAATAAATATTCTAAAAAAATAGATTTTTGATGAAGAGATAAATGCACGTCTTAAATTGTAAATATATACAACAGTAAGTAAGTTAATTCAATAATTATAAATTAATTCCTACTATAAAACTAGGTTAATGTTATTTCCGGTGTAAAAGTTGTATGAATTTTATTGGAGGGTTAGTGGAAAGAAAATGTTTTTTAAGTTTTCGTTAATTAAACCGGCATTACATGGTGTTTATAGAGTGTTTATAGAAATACTTTATCTTACTTGTAAACAACATTAATTAGAAATACATCGGAAGAAAAAATCTACCATATGGATTGCCGGTAAGAGCGATATCCACAAATATCTGAACAATACAAATGATTATTGACAATGGAAGTAGAAAACCCTACTGAAGAACTCAATAGTAATCTTAAACTACTCCAAAGAAGCTGCTTTAACAAATAATTTCTACTCTCAAACTACTTCATCCTATGTTCAAGTCGTTACATCTCAATTCTAAGCAGAAGCAGTTAACAAACAGTAACAAAATTTTTCATCAAAACCAAGGGCCATTATATTTATTTCTCTAAGCAATCTAAAAATTTAAGAATATTATCAAGATTTGAGAATGCTATAGATAAATAGGGAAACCTTCGTCGATTCAATGTAACTTAAAAAGTTTTGTAATACTGTGCAAATTCAGATAAGTAGAATATCTTTTCATATTTATTATGGATAGTTTCCACAAAGTAAGAGTGGAAACAATTTATTTAATTGCCGCCAATATGTTGACCCGGCGTTAGAAAATCGAATTTCTTCCGCTACCGGCTGGTACGCAGTTATCGCTAAGTGGAAAATTGGTGAGGTAGTCATGTAATATTTGGAAACAAGTAAATTCATGTAAGGTTTTCTTGTGTTCAATGACAGTCAAGGAGTTACAGTTACAGAGTTACAGAAATGAAGTTCTAATATTTCTGACTGGTGGAATTCCATTTCTTATATTATTTCTTGCATTATAGTATCATTAAATATAATATTTTAGTGTTATTATAAGCTATTAAACGCTTTACCTTGCTATAGCTATATTTTTTGGTTTTTTTCTTGTGTCTAAGTATAAGAACAAGGTATCCAGTTTTTATAAATTTTCAGGTCTGTTGCTACAACATTTTTTCTATCTACATATACGCCACGGAAAATGTTAACTAGCCGTTCTACTGGTGTGAACTTTGGAAAGTACGTGTAATTTATTCAATTAGTATTTATTTTGAGTTTACGATTGAATAATTTTTCTCAATTTTTTTATCTTTTATGATTTTACAAACCTTCCTAATACCCAATTTTTGGGGCTATGGGTTATATCGCCATCTAATTATTTAAGTAATTTTTGTTTAGTATTAATAGTTTTTGCACAAAGAGAATCTGAACTTGCGGGTTTCCCGAGATTACATTAAACTGCTTGTTAGTTTGACTTAGAGAAACACCAACTAGGAATCGTAACTCTTCCTATTTTTCCCTCTATATATCTTTATTCCTTTCTTTTTTGCCTGCTTTATCGCCTTAATATTTAAACTTTTCCCAACGATCTCTCTATCCCATTCTAGTTTTCTGAAACTCTAAGAAATACCGGGTCCTTCAGAACAACCCTTTATTTAACAAGAATATATTAATTTTATAGTTCGTTTGTCAAGTAATTTCAGTTCTAAGTTTTCCATCATTTTTTATTTTACTAAATCATATCAAGTTTACCGGGGTTATCCGATATTAAGTGCCGTCAATCAATCATTTTTCTTAAGATTTTATTTTTTTTAATTATGTATATATATATATATATATATATTACTTATTATTTTCTTTATTTCACATAAATGATGTTCATATCTAACTTTTTTTTTAAATATTCATCTTTTGCATTTGACCATTTATTATAGTTCATTATCGCTTGACTTGAAGCTTTTGTTCTTCAGTCATTTCTGCTTTGCTAACATTAAAAGATACCTTTTACTAATCAACTAATTGTAAATTTAAAAATGGCTTACACTTCGCTTATTTTCATGCTTGGGGGGTTCTGCCGTGATGTGAAGAAATTCTACAGCTCTCAGTCACCAGAAGTGATTGCACGTAAAAGTATTCCGGGGAGTCTACCACACCTCAGCTCTAGGAGTGGATATTTTCCAGATACAGAGTATTTATTGCGTCTCTTAACGATTCCATCTAGCAACCTTCAATAGGTGCGCTTTCAGCTAACTTTAAATATATTTAATTTTTAAGTCTTCAGCTGATGTCATTTTTAAATTTGAACTTTGAGAATAAATATTTTTTTGACCCTTTCTTTTTTATTTGTCACTATTTAAGGCTGACTATAATTCCAGGCAAGCGCCCAGCTCTATAGTAGATATGCCTATGATGCGATAACTATAGTTAAGCAGCGTCCAGCGCGGTTAGTAGTTGGATAGGTGAACCACCAGTGAACACCGTCGTAATATGCCCATACACGAGGTATCGTGGAGATATGCTGTCTTTCGGAGGACACGTTAAACTGTCGGTCCCGATTCCATGGATGTTGGACTCGTTAAAGATCCGTAACTTCGGGGTGGAATGCCTGAGGATTCAGCAAGATTTCCGGTTAGGGGTAGCGTGCTGCCGGTGTCGGTGATTAGCTCTGGTAGCAGAAATAGGCCAACGTTAAATAAAAGAAAATCCGTTACCTTGCTTATCTTATTTTAATTAGTGTTAATTTTTTATTTCCTGATTTTGTTTTTTTATATAAATTCAAAGCTAGGTAGCGCCCACTTCAGCCTTAAATAAGTGTAAACACTGAACCAATTGACGAACCTACACCCTATTCTCTCTAGCAACCTTTCGATAATATCAGGGTTCAGTAACGCACCTTGAGTTTATCTATAGGCTACAATAAGTAACTGAAAAGAGGTTGCTATCCTAATAAGAAAATAATAAATTACCTAATAAATTGATATCAATGGGCAGACTGAAACGCTACAGTCGATAGTCTTTTGGGTAACCAATAAAGATGTTTTGTTGCTTTTTTGATTTAAATAATAAGAGAAAACTATAATGTAAGTAGTAGAGCTAGGCCGATTCTGCGTGAATTACAAAAACTGCCACCAGAGGCGCTGGTGTCGCTGGTGCGCGGTAAATTCAAATTTCGAGAGCGGCCATGTTTAGTCCAATTATGTTAAAGTTCCAGAAACTGCCACCACTACTAGATGGCGCAATGAACGTTACCGAAAGGGCATTAGTGCCTAACTTCGTTGTTATTGGTCCAATTGAATCGCGGAAAAAACAGGCATTATCTATGAGTGGCGTAGATGTCAAATTTAAAGAAAAAACATGCGCAATGAACAGTGCCATAAGGGCATTAGCGCTTAACTTCCTTGTTATTGGTCCAATTGAATAGCGGAAAAAACAGGCATTATCTATAAGTGACGTAGATGTCAAATTTAAAGAAAAACATGCGCAATGAACGTTGCCGTAAGGGCATTAGAGCTTAACTTCGTTATTATTGGTCCAATCGAATTGCGGAAAAAACAGGCATTATCTATAAGTGACGTAGATGTCAAATTTAAAGAAAAGCATGCGCAATGAACGTTGCCGTAAGGGCATTAACGTTTAACTTCGTTATTATTGGTCCAATTGAATTGCGGAAAAGACAGGTATGATCCAGATGTTGCGTAGATGAAAAAGACATATTTTTTTATGTGTCGCAGCGCTCGCGGACCCGCCGAATTTGAAAAAATTATAGATAATATTCATATGCAACATTGTAACTTAGTTTTATGAAGAATGCAAGTTTGTTATTTTGCGTTTCATTTAAACGACTAATTAAAATTCAATATATGTAATTTGCAAGTTAATTATTATAAAAAATGCAAGCAAGTAATTTTATGCTTCATTTAAACAACTAATTAAAATTCAATATATGCAATTATTGCGTTCCACGTAAACAAATTAAATATATACAATTTGCAAGTTAATTATAATAAAAAATGCATATCCCTGATAAAACCACATTTGCATGAAACGAATTTAGCTATAAAAGTCGAAGCACATCAACCAACAATCGAGTCGTAAAAGTCGCTTCACCAGTGCCAGTTAGTATTCAGCGAGCAGTTTCCAGTTGTTTTATTGTGCTACCAGTTAGTGTTCAGTGAACAGTTTCCAGTTTTTTTGTAAGTACCTTTAATAATTTTTTTATTTTTCCAAAATTATTTTTCCAAAATTATTTTTCCCAAAATTTTTTTTCCAAAATTATTTTCCCAAAATTTTTTTTCCAAAATTATTTTCCCAAAATTTTTTTTCCAAAATTTTTTTTCCAAAATTTTTTTCCCAAAATTTTTTTCCCAAAATTTTTTTTCCAAAATTATTTTTCCAAAATTTTTTTCCAAAAATTTTTTTCCAAAATTTTGTTTCCAAAATTTTTTTCCAAAATTAATTTTCCCAAAATTTTTTTTCCAAAATTTTTTTTTTTCCAAAATTTTTTTCCAAAATTTTTTTTGTTTTTCTCGAAAAATTAAACCAATTTACCTCATCTACAGATACTGAAATCAACCCGATAATTAAGCTAAAGGACCTGCAACCCTACGTTCCAAATAAAATTTGGGGAATACATTCTTAGAATTAGAGGAGAACGTCACCTTTCTGCCCAAAAGGTCTACTACAATCTACAAGAATCACATTGTCGATCTGAACAAAGGGGGCTTCAGTTTAATTTTTATTGGCCTGCACGAGATATCCAAAAGTTGCGCTCCAAGGACCTTTTTAAATTAGTGAAAAATTAGGTTAGAACCATCATGAATTTCGCACTCACTTTTCAAAAAATTGAAGAAATTCTTAAAACTCAGCACAATATTTCTACATATTCAGATAAAAATAAATGGCTATCACTAATTAGTACTCACCTTAGGAAATGTTCTTTAGCGATAAAAAAATGTAATTTCACGGTAGGGGAAAAAAGAAAAATTTACACCAAAATGGGACAGTTAAAAAGGTTGCGGTGTGTCATAAAATTAATACCTCCCCATGTAGTAGGGGGAGGTATTAGAGAGGGGCGGGGTATTAAAGGGGGTGTTAAATGGGAAGATGTAAACGCGATTTTTAACAATAGAATTAGAACGGGGGTCATTATAAATTTAAAGCATAAAGAAATTAAAGATTTTTTGCAGGCCGCATTTAAATTATTCAAGTCGAAAATTTGTAAAATTTTAAAAAATGATACACCATCGCTAAAAGTTAATGTTACATTTTGTGGCGATTTTTTAAAAAATGATAGTGATGGTGGGGAAGTAATTGACATTAAATACTTTGGATCCCCAAATTTCGTTGTTGATTTGGGGACGGATTTAGCGCAAGAATATAAAAGCATTGTAGATTTTATTTTAAATAAACTTTCGGAATTTCAAGAAAAAGACAGTGGGTGGGCGTTGTCAAAAATAAATTTATTAGAAGTAGCTATTAACAAATTTGAAATTGGGAACGGTTCATCCTTCATTCCACTACCAAAAGAAATATTAACGAAAAAGGCATGCATAAACGTCAAAAATGCAGACCTGGCGTGTTTTTACTGGGCCGTAACGAGTTTTTTGTTCCCTGCTAAAAATGAATCTGCATATACATCTACTTACCCCCACTATAGTACAGTTTTGAATACAGACGGTTTAGAATTGCCTATGAAACTAACACAAATTTCAAAATTTGAAAAGTTAAATGATATCTCTGTAAACGTTTACGCTTTAGAACTAAATCAAACTAATGAAAGGTCATTTTACGTAGTGGTACCTGCACGTTTAACTAAAAATAAACTGCAGCGTCATGTAAATTTACTTTTAATTCAAGATGAATATTTTCCAAAATTAAACGACTACGAGGCTCCTCCCGTCAACAACGAGGACACCACTACCAACACCATTAAATATCATTTTTGTTGGATTAAAAATATGTCTAGACTAGTTTCAAGCCAACTTAACAAGAAGGGGCATACAAAGTTTATTTGTGATAGGTGCTTGAATTATTTTCAAAGTGAAAAAAAACTAACGGACCACGAAATTTTATGCGTAAATAGTAACGATTGCAAAATTTCTTTCCCCCCATATGATAACGTCGAATTTAAAAATCATGTATACAAGCAGAAATGTCCTTTTGTCGTTTATGCCGATTTCGAGTCAATTTTAGAAAAGTGTGATAAAAAGATATCTCATACAACTACAAAGTATCAACACCATAAAACATTTAGTGCAGGCTTCTACTTAAAATGCAGCTACGATAATCAGATTTCCTACTACAATAGTTATAGAGGGGAAGATTGCATGGACTGGTTTGCGAATCAAATGTTAGATGTCGCGAAATTTATTGAATCTAAATTATTAAATATTGTTCCTATTTGTATGCCTACTGTCGCAAACGGTGTCTGCTGTCACATTTGCGACAATAGGTTTAAAGAAAAAGATGTTATCGTTAAAGACCATGATCATTTTACGGGATTATTTAGAGGGTTCGCACATCAATCGTGCAATCTGAACTTCAAAAAACTATTTGTAGTGCCCATAGTTTTCCATAATCTTAGCGGATACGACAGCCATTTTATTATTAGAGATCTTGCTAAACGTGGACCTTTGAGTGTACTACCCGTGAATATGGAAAAATACATTTCTTTTACGCAGTATGAGCCAGAAACTAAAATTAAATTCAGATATATAGACTCCTTTAGATTTTTGGGTACCAGTCTCGATGAGTTGGTGTCTACACTAAAAATAGAGGAGTTGGTTACATTAAAAAGGGAATTTGGTAACTTGACTAATGAAACGTTCAAACTGTTGACGAGGAAAGGTGTTTTTCCATACGATTACGTTGATAGTATTGATAAGCTAAATGATACCACTAGTCTTCCAGCAATTGAGAGTTTTTACAACAAATTAAATGATTGTCATATTTCCGCGGATGATTACACTCATGCGCAAAACGTTTGGCAAGCTTTCCAAATTCAAAATTTAGGCGAATATGCAGATTTGTATATGCGAACGGACATTCTCCTTCTTTGTGACGTTATGGAAAACTTTCGATCAACTGCTCTGGAAACTTACCAGCTAGATCCGGCATGGTACTATACTATGCCCGGATATACTTGGGACTGTATGCTCAAGTACACTAAATGTAAATTACAAATTTTAAAAGATGTCGACATGTTGCTGTTTGTTGAGTCATCAATACGTGGAGGAATATCTGTTTGTTCAAACAGATACTCTGAAGCTAACAATAAATACATGCCCGAATATGATTCTTCTAAACCGTCCAAGTATCTTATGTACTTTGACGTAAACAATTTATATGGGTGGGCAATGTCACAGTTCCTCCCCTACGGGGGGTTTGAATGGGAGCCCAATACAAACATCGACATTACTCAGATTCCCGACGATTCACCCGTCGGATATATTTTACAAGTAGATTTGGAGTATCCGAAAAGTTTACATGACGAGCACAAGGATTTCCCATTTTGTCCAGAACACCGCAAACCTCCAGGTTCCAAATTGTCCAAATTAATGACCACCCTTTACCCAAAAAAAGAATATACTCTGCATTATCGCAATTTGAAGCAAGCTCTCGAACATGGCTTAAAATTAACCAAAATTCATAAAGTATTAAAATTTAGACAATCAGCTTGGCTAAAGTCCTATATCGAGCTGAATACTCGTTTAAGGACTGTGGCCACAAGTAATTTTAAGAAAAATCAATTTAAACTTGCTAATAACGCTGTCTTCGGTAAGACTATGGAAAACATTAGGCTTCATAGGGTAGTGAAATTACTTACTTCTTACGAGGGTCGTTATGGTGCAAAAAATTTGATAGCCAGCCCCCGATTTCATAGTCGAAGAGTTTTTGATGACAAACTGATGGCTATCGAATTAAAAAAGGCTGAACTACTCTTCAACAAACCCCTGTATATCGGCATGGCTATCCTGGACATTTCTAAAACCTGTATGTATGATTTTCACTATAATTTCATGTTACCAACTATGGGGGTGGAAAATTTAAAATTAATGTACACGGACACCGATAGTTTTATCTATGAATTAAATTGTGATGACGTTTACAAAAGTCTTATTGGAGATCATTTAGAAAAATTTGACACTTCAGATTACCCCACCAATAACACCTATAAGATTCCTTTAGCCAACAAAAAAATCCCCGGTCTAATGAAGGATGAATGTAACGGCAAAATTATGACACACTTTGTAGGCTTGCGCTCTAAAATGTATAGTTATAAAGTTCAAGACGGTAAAGTTGTAAAGAAATCAAAGGGGGTTAAGTCCAATGTAGTAAAAAATAAAATTACATTTGAAGACTATCTAAATTGTTTGAAAAATATTACCAAAAAATATATCACTCAACACACTATTCGATCTTATTTGCATGATGTATACAGCATCCGGCAGACTAAAATTGGACTTAGCCCCTATGACGATAAACGTCAATTACTTCCCCAATCGCATGACACCCTTCCGTGGGGGTATAAATGTTAATTTTTCCTTTTTTTAGATGTGATTACTGATTATTAGCTTGCCATAATTTTGAAATATTTATTGAATATGCAGAAATATTGTGCTTGGTTTCGATATGAATTACATGAAAATAAAACGAGTGCGATTTTCAGACTGAACTATGTGTGCCTAATGAATTATTTATAGTTTTTATGTATTGTTTTATGTATGTTTAGTTATTGTATGGCTTGTAGTTTTTTATGTTTGCTTGGGTAATAAAAAATAAAATATAAGAAAGAAGTGTTTTATTTAAATAAACTTGATACATTTTTTTAATTTGAACAATGATTATATATATCATTAATAACATCATCTTTATAGTAATACATGTACTCTTGTAGAGCATTTATTTCTAAACAATTTGGCATAACAGCACAAATTAAAATTAAAGTATTAAATCTACTAATGTCGTCACAAATACTATTGAAATTAGCACTAAAATAAGCTCGTGTAGAATCTATTAAATTACAGTAAAATGTATTAAAGTTCAAGTCTTCCAGCAACGAAATGTAGTTCTTCACCAAATTGTAATTTGCTTCAAGGATGTCGGAAACATCATTCTCGTCCAGATAGAACTCGACTCCGTGTTTGTTTACAAGTAGAAACTTGGTATCATCATACACTAATTGAGTGACTTTACAAAAGTCTCCACAAGGGAAAACTACAGGATCGTATTCGTCAGGAGGTGATGATAGATTCTCGTGAAAAAAGTCATCGTATCTCTGACGCAGCAATTCAATAAAAGTAGTCCACTCAAATGTACCAAACGAAATTCTTCCAGGTCGAAGTAAAGGTGTTAGCGTTATTGCGGGATTAAAGGTTCTCGTTGGACTTATTCCACACAAAAGTGTATAACTTCTCAGGGAAAAGTTCGTTTCCAGCAGATGGTATCGCTCCAATTTAGCAGCATACTCGTATGAAATTAAAGCTTGGTCGATAGCATAATCATTAAGCGACACTGCACAAGGTGAAGAAGGTGTTGGCGACGGCGACGGTGACGACGACGACGACGATGCTGAGTCACTTTCGAAAACAATTTCACAAGAACTATAACCACTATCTTGACTACTCATGTTGATTTAAATTACACAGGTGCACACGACTGAATAAAATGTAGGTTCACACACTTGTATTTATATACCCCCACTATGAGGGAAATGATAAATTTGAAGGTTATTCAAAAAATGGCCCCTTGAATTGCTAAATTTGTTCGTATTTTCCATAAGATTCTATACAAAATCAGTGTTTTCAATCCAACTGTTATGCTTGTTATCAAGACCCAACCATTTCACGTACACCTTCTTCCCCTTTCTTCTAAGCACCTTTTCTACGAGGTAGACATCGGGTGCTTTCGTCTTTTGCAATTCCTCCTCGTAGAAAGCCCCATTGATTGGTGTACTCAACATGTCTTCAAGCAGATAAGTTACGGGATTGGTTATTTTGACTTTAGTAATTTTAAAGAGCTCGGTACTCCAATTAGGAGTGTATCCCTTTTGAAAAATATGCTTGGCTTTGCTTAAGCGCACAATGTCGCCAACGTTAAGTTTACGTGGTCCAGCAATCTTCAAATGTGAGTAAAATTTTCGAGAAATTTCCTTCTCGTTTGACTTGTTGACCTCCGAAGGCTTACATCGTATTTTCGAATGTTTCGTGTTATTGTACTCTTCCACAATTTTCGGTAAAATGTCGATCCATCGGTAGGTGCCTTGCAAACTAAAGTACTTGTATAGTTTTGTCTTTAAAGTTCTAATACATCTCTCAGCTATCGCAGCCTTTTTAACGCTAAACGTATTGTAATGATTAATGTTGCATTGCGTCATTAATTTTTGGAAATTTGTATTGAAAAACTCTGTGCCTTGATCGGTTTGAAGATTTTTAGGATGTCGTCGGCTGTGTTTTAATATGTTGGAGAAAGCTTTGGTAATTTCAACTCCAGTCTTTGTCTTTAGAGGCATCGTCCACACGTACTTTGAGAAACAATCAATAACAACCATAATCATTTTGTAACCGTTATTTTGGTGTGCATATGGTCGCATTTCAGCCAAGTCCATTTGCCATAAATTATCGAGACCTTTAATGATTGTTCTACGTCGCGGATAATTCCTACGTGCTGGAGCATGGAGTTCATTAACAACTTGAATTTTTTCTTTAGACATCTTGAAGAGCTCTAAAGCAAGTGCAACTGTGTTGAAGTATTTAAGGTGTATTTCGCTTCAATTCGTTTTTTTTTTTATATCCAGCCTCAGTTCAAATATGTGATGATACTGTAGCAGTATTACGAAATTGGTTTAGTTCTCTTTCCAAATTCTTTGTTAACTCGGCGGTTTCGTGGTTAGCTTTAATTAAATCTCTCAAAATAAAATCATTAGCAGTCATTTCTTTTTTCAAATTATTTGTTAACTCGGCCGTTTCTTGGTGAGCTTTAACCAAATCTTTCACAATACCTTCATCAACAGTTATTTTTCGCTCGATTTCAGCAAACTGGGTGCCTATCACACTAGCAATTTCTTTAGGTATATCTATTTTTAAATTAGTTCCCATTAGTTTTTTATCTAAAACTTTCACAGTATTCGCCAATTGATTTTCAACGCTAGTTTGAGCGTTTTTTATATCACCCCGTAGATGCTGTTTAGCAGTTACAATGCTGGTATCTACATATTTTTTTGTTGCAATATCCCCAGCATATACAGGAGGATCCTTAGTTACGAACGCATCAATTTCCTCAGTTTTAGCTTGTAAAGCTACAAGTGCGTTTTTATATTGGTTAAACAAATTATCAACTCTTATATTTAACTGAGAGTCAACGTATTCTTTACTGGCAGCATCAGAACTAGCTGAAGGTGGTAACACATTGCTTATCCTCACATTGCCAATATCGACGTTACCTTCAGCCGTTTGTGGAAACTTTAATAACGTATTACGGAGCAGAGATTGAGGAGGTCTATTTGACATCGTCGTCGACCGACGTCCGAATTTGTCGAGACTCATCTTGCAAATAACATTAAAACGATGTGTTACATTAGTATATAACGTTGGCTTCTCTCAGCTCATTGATGATTGCAACTATTTCGTTGTTGTGTGATGTATTTCCAGCGTGTTTGGAAGCTACTAACAGTTTAAGCCGTTCCACAAGTTCATTGACATCGTCCCAGTACACGTAATCAATAGGGTTCTCATTGTAGACCATTGCAAGTCCAACTCCAGATCTCGATATACTGCTAGTCGATTTCGATGGCTTTCTCGGTGGAGGAGGAAACATAGGTTTAATAATATCTAGATATTTTGATCTCGATGTACCTTTTAGACGTCCAGCTGTGTTTCTGTGAGCGTTAGTTAAATTTAAAATCGTCTTGTATGTCAATTTATCATCATCGGTATAATCTTCAGGCTCATCATAAAATATCAGTTGGTAGAGACCAGGTGTCCCTTTAACATAACCCCCCTCTGTTATAATAGCTCCAGTATTCCGATCAAAATCGATATTTTTCCCTCCGAGAAGCCATTTAGAGTGAGTCGAATCGTAAACTGGACCGTAAACTAGGTCTATATTTGGACTCTTATTCCAGTAATCAAGCATATACTTATGTGATATTTCGGGATATTGCTCCAGATACTCTCTGAAGACCTCATCCGAAATATGTTCTGGTGTTGACTCTGAAGCGTGAGAATATACATCATCAGCCTCATCATCATCATCATCATCATCATCATCGCCCCCAGTCTGAGCTACATCTTCCATCGGAATAAAATTAGTGGGATGGCTTGTATATTCTGTTTTTAATGGTTCTTCTACTTCGGGTTCTTCCTCTTTGGATTCTTCTTCTTTCTTTATATTTTTTAAAACTTGCGCAGATTCATGAGACGTTGTAACAATTTCTTTTAGAGGATTTATTAGAGGTTTAAATAATGTATTTAATGTCCGATCCTGCTCAGATCTACCCAACTTGAGAGCCAGATATTTTTGACGTATATCACGTGAGAGTTGTAGAACTTTACGTTTACGAACATCCTGCTGGTTTAACATCTTGCTGCATATTAATCATACACCACATGGAATTACATTTTTATATACAAGTCGAATCCTTTACCATACCTTCCATTGTTGAGAGCAAAATCTTTTACAACAACAATAGAACCATATTGATCACTCCAACATTCAGAACAGAGTTTTTTAAAGCGATCAAAACTCATGTCAGGTGACACATGCTCATCGAATACGTGCCTCAGGTTTATTTCATCCTGCTTGAAGAGTACAATTAAATTACAATTGTCTCGAATCAGTTGTTTGGGTATTTTTGAGTACGTTTGACATAGATAAGCAGCATCAATATCCTTATGACGGCCCATTGAGTAATATTCCCGAATTTTCTGTTGTCCATCACAAGCTACATCGTCAAATATGAATATGGAATTTGATTTAGCTTCAGCGGGACTTATTATTTCATCATTATCTTTGAACGGGAAATAGCCTACTCCTTTCGTCTTACTTAGTACCTCTTGAAGCAACTCGTATTTCGGTTGATACAAAGATTTGGAGTAAACGTAAACGTTTTTAAATTTCGCGCCATTCGGATGAAACAGTAATGACAGCATTACGTTTGTTTTACCACACCCACTCGGTCCACATATCATTGCACGAAACGAGTTTGGTAATAACTCGCCATGTTTACTTTTCTCATGCTTGGAGGTAAAGTCCAAGTTTTCAATCGGAAGCGTTTGTTTCTGTTGAATGACCTTCATTGTATGACATTTTTAGTCAAGTCGTTGTGTATAAATATATAATGTGATGATACGTCACCATCACCGTCGCCACCATGTTTGCGTGTGTGACGTAAAACGTGACGTGTGTGACGTGCGAGACGTTTTACGTGATGTGCGTGACGTTTACTCGACGTGCGTGACGTTTACGCGACGTTTACGTGACGTGCGAGACGTTTACGTGACGTGTGAGACGTTTTTCAACGTTTACGTCACGTTTACGTGTGTGTGTGTGTGTGTGTGTGACAAGCTTGAGGAGCAAGTTGTTGTGTATATAAATATATATAACGTGATGATATGTCATCAGTTCAAATGAGTCTTTACTTAGGTAAAGGTGTCTTAAATTCGCTCATAAACAATCTGCCCTTTGAGCTCCACATTCCGACCTACCAATACTGTGGTCCGGGCACAAAGCTACAAAAACGCTTAGCACGCGGTGATTCGGGCATTAATCCCTTAGACGCTGCCTGTAAGGAGCACGACATTGCATACGCTCAACACAAGTCCTTGAACGATCGACATAAGGCAGATCAAATACTCGAAAACAAAGCTTGGACACGTGTCAAATCAAAGGACGCAACGCTTGGAGAAAGAGCAGCTGCTTTGGCGGTGACCGGTGGCATGAAGATCAAACGTAAACTTGGAATGGGGGTTGGGCAGCAGAAGAAGAGTTCCTTTAGAAATCACGTAATCAGCAAGGTTAAAAAGGCTATGAAAAATAGTCCTTCCACAACTCTACAGAAGGCCGCCTCGCAAGCTTTGAGAGCCGCGAAAATCGCCGTAAGGAAAGCTGGTGGTAAAAAGCGAATTCGACTACCCAGGACGATACCTTTTGAAGGAAAATCTGGAGGATTTCTACCATTGATTCCTCTGTTTGCGGGCCTTTCGGCACTTGGAGCCCTTAGTGGTGGGGCAGCAGGAATAGCTAAAACCGTAATCGATGCTAAGAATGCGCAAAAGAAATTGGAAGAAGATCAACGTCACAATAAAGCTATGGAAGTTATTGGGGCAAAAGGATCCGGTCTGTATATGAAAAAGAACGCTCGCGGAGGCTTTGGATTGTACATGAAGAAACAAAAAAACTACCAATAAAGCTACCCAATAGACCGTTATATGATGTGGACCTTTTGCGATATGTCAAACGTTTAAAAATTCCTCATTTTAGAGGGGTTTTCATGCGTGACTCTCTACCACATCAACAGCCCCGGCAACGCGAATGCGCTATCATAAATTTGGATGACTCTAATAATCCGGGGACTCATTGGGTAGCATATAGAAAGATAAACAATGTTGTTGAATATTTTGATTCATTTGGTGACTTGAAGCCACCGAAAGAACTCGTGAACTATGTGGGGAAGAATGTTCGGATCTATTACAACAACGACCAATATCAAAACTATCAACAAATCAACTGCGGACACCTCTGTCTACAATTCCTATATGATGGAGCAACATCGGGAGTTTAATGAAATGAGAGACATCATTAAACTCTTGATGAAGAACATTACCTACGAGGTTTGGCGAGAAATTCCCCAGAAATACCAACAAGAACTAACACAATTTTTACCATGTCAAAATTATGATTTTCATCGATGGAGTGATGTTTGCGGTAATGAGATACCAACATGTTTATTTTGTGGAATTACTTATAAATAAATTTATTTTTTTGAAGCAGTTTTTTTTTATTTAAGTACTACCTCCCATTGATATGCATTAGTCATGTCTTTGCTTTTGACGCTAACGAGTCACACTCACGTGTTTTCGTTCACGCCTCCGACCCCAATTGTGCTCGATTCTGAAAAAAGATATTTCCTAGCAGTACTTGGCTTCCACTCATACAACTCGATACCCAATATTGACGGTGAGAAATTTTTCTACTACGAAAACAACGATAGAGGAAAGTTGAGAGAAGTCGCGATTCCTACCGGTTGCTACGAAATAACTGACATTGAGAAGCTAATTCAAAATTCTATTGCTCCAAATACGGGTGATACACTATTTTCGTTGAAGCCAAACAACAACACCCTCAAGTGTGAAATATACAGCAAACGTCACGCAATTACTTTTGAGAATCACCCCAATAGTCTTGGGCAGATTTTGGGATTTTCCAACAAGGTACTGGCCCCCGGTGTTGTACACTCTTCAGATCTCCCCGTCAACATTATAAAAGTATCAAACATTCGCTTTGAGTCCAACATTACCGAAGGTGCCTTCTACGGAAACAGGCCTGTCCACACCATCTTTGAATTTCCGATTACAGTTGACGCCGGCTACGCAATTGTGGAAAGACCTAATAACCCAATATATCTACCTGTTACGAATACCGGGGAAATTAGCAACATCACAGTGCTGGCTGTAGACCAAAACTTTAAGCCCATAAATTTTCGAGGAGAACAAAGTGTCCTTCATCTAGAGTTAGTAAGACGATAATAAATGGGTTTGGTGATAGATTATAAGAACAACGCGGTCAGTTCAATAACACCATTCGCTGCTAGACCTCCTCCGAGTCAACGAGAGCTAACGCCTGCAAATAAATTGTTTCTTCAATCGCTTGGATTAACCATAAAAAAATATGGTAAATCGTCAAAACGTACAAATGGGGGACTACGGTAAACGTTCACGTACTGAAAGCATTGATCCGAGTTTTAACCTCTACCAACAACCCCGTTATGATGAGTCTATTAGAAGGATGGAATATCGAACGTGCTCACCGTTCATCAAATCCTTCAACAACAATGATGTGGTGGAATTTGTTGTCAATCAAGTGGATTCATTTTTTGCCATGAACGAGTCATTGCTCGAAATCAAGGGAAAATTGGAGGTAACAGGAGGAGGAGATGTTTCTCTGGTACCCAACTTTTGTGCCTTTCTCTTTGACTCATGCACGTACAGCGAGAGTGCAAGAGAGATTGAAACGGTTCGTGATCCTGGAGTAGTGAGCGCTGTACGAGCTCTTCTTAACTACAGCGCATTAGATACAAATCACATGGCTATCGCTGGTTGGAATGGTACTTCCAACCCTCCTATGGACGCTTCCACAAAATCGTTTAGTTTTTTGATGCCGCTCAAGCATATTTTCAACATATTCAACGATTACCCAATGATCACTTGTGGAAGGCAAACAATTCGATTGGTTCGCGCTCGTGATGATAGTGATTGTCTTATGATTAAAGAAAAAACTACTTCTACTGGTACAACAAACACTTCTGCAACAATTAAGATCGAAACCATTGATTTGAAAATCAAACATATATATCCCAATGATGAAATTAAAATAAAATTGATGGAGGCCATTAGAAGCGATACACCTATACTGATACCGTTCCGAAAATGGGAACTTAATGAGTTGCCTGCAGTTACGAGCGGTTCGCGAAGAGAAATTTGGGCTGTTAAAACTACTATGGCCGTTGAACGCCCAAGATTTGTTATTGTATGCTTCCAAACCAATAAACGAAACAATACTGCACAAGATCCAATGGCTTTCGACAATGTCAATGTAACCAACATTAGACTGTCACTGAACGGAGAGTATTGGCCTAACGAAAGAAACATGTTGGACTTTGTCAAAAACGACTACGCCATGGCTTACCATAATTATGCTGAATTTTACCCCAGCTATATGCATGGCTCAGCCGAAAAACATCCTATACTGACCTACAAGGAGTTCAAGAACAGAGCCCTATTTATCATAGATTGCTCAAAACAGGAAGAAACCATGAAGTCCTCCACTGTGGACGTGAGACTCGAGCTCGAAACGGATATTGGATTTCCAGCAGACAGCAAAGCCTACTGCATCATAATTCACGACTGTCTAATGGAGCACCGTCCACTAAGTGAAGTGGTTAAAAGTTTAAATTAAAAAATATAATTTGTTTATTTTTTTTTTTTTTTTTATGTTAATAAATGAAATGAAATGAAAAATTTTTGAGTTTTAATAAAACACCTTTTGTATATTTTTAGTTGTTTATTGCAACATGACATGAGGATCGAATTTTTCTTTGAATACATTTATAAAGAAATTTTAGTAATAAAATACATATAGCAGATAATGAGATGCACGATATTGTAAATGTCTTGTTAATTTGACCATTTAATTGTCCATCCTTGGCGTCATCGGAACTGATGTTGGTTGTATTCATCTTAAGGGGTAACATGTTTTTTTCGGTATTCTTATATTGTCCAAATTTAAATTTCCCAACTGTTTTATAACGTTTTCTTTGTCTTCGTACAGTTTAATATCTTTACGAAGTTGTTTAAGTCTTTCTTCAAATTTAATGACTTTTTCCCAAATATGTTTGTCTTGACGCATGCCTTAAAGCACTAACCTCAAGTGTTATATCTGAATATGTTGAAAATATTGTGCCGAGTTTTAAGAATTACTTCAATTTTTCTCTATTTTAAAAAGGGTCCTTGGAGTGCAACTCTTAGAAATCTCGTGCAGGCCAATAAAAATTAAACTGAAGTCCCCTTTGTTTAGATCTGCAATGTGATTCTTGTAAATTTCGGTAGACCTTTTGGGTAGAAAGGTGACGTTCTCCTCCAATTCCACTAGAATGGATTCCCCTCCAAAATTGGATTTGACAAGCCGAACACGATGAATTTTATTTGGAACGTTGGGTTGCAGGTCCTTTAGCTTAATTACCGGTTTGATTTCAGTATCTGTAGATGAGGTAAATTCGTTTAATTTTTCCAGAAAACTCATCTAAAATAATAATAAAATTTTGAAAAAAATTTGAAAAAAATGATTTTGAAAAAAATTTTTGGAAAAATAATTTTGAAAAAAATTTTGAAAAAAAAAAAATTGAAAAAAAATTTTGAAAAAAAAAAATGTTTGAAAAAAAATTTTGGAAAAAAATTTGAAAAAAAAAATTTGAAAAAAAATTTTGAAAAAAAATGTTTGAAAAAAAAGTTTTGGAAAAAAATTTTGAAAAAAAAAAAAATTATTAAGGGTACTTACAATAAAAACAACTGGAAACTGCTCGCTGAATACTAACTGACACTGGTGAAGCGACTTTCACGACTGGATTGTTGGTTGATGTGCTTCGACTTTTATAGCTAAATTCGTTTCATGCAAATGTGGTTTTATCAAGGATATGCATTTTTTATTATAATTAACTTGCAAATTGTATATATTTAATTTTAATTGGTTGTTTACGTGGAACGCAATAATTGCATATATTGAATTTTAATTAGTTGTTTAAATGAAGCATAAAATTACTTGCTTGCATTTTTTATAATAATTAACTTGCAAATTACATATATTGAATTTTAATTAGTCGTTTACGTGGAACGCAATAATTACATATATTGAATTTTAATTAGTCGTTTAAATGAAGCATAAAATTACTTGCTTGCATTTTTTATTATAATTAACTTGCAAATTGTATATATTTAATTTGTTTACGTGGAACGCAATAATTGCATATATTGAATTTTAATTAGTTGTTTAAATGAAGCATAAAATTACTTGCTTGCATTTTTTATAATAATTAACTTGCAAATTACATATATTGAATTTTAATTAGTCGTTTAAATGAAACGCAAAATAACAAATTTGCGTTCTTCATAAAACTAAGTTACAATGTTGCATATGAATATTATCTATAATTTATTCAAATTCGGCGGGTCCGCGAGCGCTGCGGCACATAAAAAAATATGTCTTTTTCATCTACGCAACATCTGGATCATACCTGTCTTTTCCGCAATTCGATTGGACCAATAATAACGAAGTTAAGCGCTAATGCCCTTACGGCAACGTTCATTGCGCATGCTTTTCTTTAAATTTGACATCTACGTCACTTATAGATAATGCCTGTTTTTTCCGCAATTCGATTGGACCAATAATAACGAAGTTAAGCGCTAATGCCCTTACGGCAACGTTCATTGCGCATGCTTTTCTTTAAATTTGACATCTACGTCACTTACAGATAATGCCTGTTTTTTCCGCTATTCAATTGGACCAATAACAAGGAAGTTAAGCGCTAATGCCCTTATGGCACTGTTCATTGCGCATGTTTTTTCTTTAAATTTGACATCTACGCCACTCATAGATAATGCCTGTTTTTTCCGCGATTCAATTGGACCAATAACAACGAAGTTAGGCACTAATGCCCTTTCGGTAACGTTCATTGCGCCATCTAGTAGTGGTGGCAGTTTCTGGAACTTTAACATAATTGGACTAAACATGGCCGCTCTCAAAATTTGAATTTACCGCGCACCAGCGACACCAGCACCACCAGCGCCTCTGGTGGCAGTTTTTGTAATTCACGCAGAATCGGCCTAGCTCTACTACTAATGTAAATGTCTTTTTAAATTTCTAACCGATAATAGCTATTTGCGTCTTAAGAGCGGAAAGTAATACTTTCAGACAATTTATCGAAAGCGACAAAGTACTTTCCGCTGGAATTGCACCCAAGATGTTTTCTATCATCAAATTATTGTAAGAAACAGAGACATTTCTGTAAATAATGAATAATCGGTTTATATTAAAAGTCAACTGTTGGCATTATTACTACATCCTAATTAAACCTATATAATATAGATGGCGCTATGGAATTATGGTATTTTATGTCCTTTGCATAAAAATGACTTTTTATTAATTAAGATACATATAAGACGATTAATGATATAATGGTTAAATATATAATTACATTGTGAAAACATGGAAAAAATTAAGTTAATTCACTAAATACCATTCATTTACCTGTAGATATGTTTAATTTCATCATAAACAAGGCAAATTCATGTCATAAGATTGTGTCCCAGTTTGTTATGAAATATGTACATATTTTCGGCTGATAAACTGAAAGTGAGTACTTTTTAAATTAGGTTACATTAAAATTCTCAACAAATTCTTTATATATGTCGTACTGTTTATATACGTTGTACAATTGTATGCGTTATTAAAATTAGCCGAGCGATTTCATGTCATTTGTCGTATCTCCTCGGAAAACGTCAAATTTGGGGTGACTTACTGAAACGCAAAAGCCCACTTTGCATAGTGATCGTAGAAAAAAGTATTATAAGTATTTAAATTATAAAAAATGTTAATACTTACTATAATATTATTGTAAAATTAATATTTTGAAAAAAATATACTGGTACATTTTTTGAACTTTATTTCTGGACTCGTTTTAACGAATATATATTTTCTGCTAAATGTTCATAGAGGAAACGCTATTAGGGTTCACGTGACATTCTAACCATAAGTGTATTTAAAAATTATTTAAAAAAATATAGGCAAAATCTTAAGGAGTAAAGAATACGGAAGGAAAAATGGAAAAAAATAAGTTCTTTAGTCTCACGGTCTATAGGTTTTATTTATCATAGAAAGAACTACCGGTTTCATGGCAAAATGCGCCACATCTTCAGGTTCAAATCACAAAAATTCTGTAATTAAAAACGAATAGTTTGGTGTGAGATAAATGTAAATAACTTATTTATATATGATATGTAGGTAAGACTTCTTTTAATGTAGGATATATAGGTTTTATTAATATTTTTATGTTCAGAATGATTTGTTAATTATTTTTTATTATATTTCTCTATTTTTGCTTGTATTAATGTACACTCACACATAATAACACGCACTCATTTGTAAAGAATACAATATACAGAGTCGGTTACTCAAAACAGTCTATTCTGATATTTGGCAGAATTCATTAGATTTTTAGAACATATTTTCACAATAACCCCCTCCCTTCCACGTTTCGTGTATGCCCTTATATATTTAGGCGAAATCTGTAAAAAATCCCAAAACACGTCAATTTTAGACAATAAAATAACATCCTGCAACGAAAAAAAAAAATTGAATTTCCTTCGAGTCATAGTTATAACCCACAAATTTTTAAATAGAAAGTAGGAGCTTGAGATAATATCATTTGGTAAGTCTTTTCATTCTCTATTCAAAATGGTAATTATTTTCAAATTTGTTGCAAAAATTAACAATTTACAAAAAAATAATACCATGTGATTAGAGAAATACCCTAAAACGCATTAAACATTTAATAAGTAATACCAGACATAAATCGACTCGGGTAACTTAATAGGAAAAATTGTTCTGTGGCCCAGATGTTTTTTGTATAACGTATCTCTCTCTCTTACATTAATATATGTATAAATGTATCTCTCTTACGCAAAGTTACAGGCATTGTTAACATCTTCTACAATATTGCCCTATAATTTGAATTCGATGAAATCTATATATTGTGGTTATATTAACGAATATTATAGAGATTTATTTCCATGGAAGAATATTTGAAAACAAAATTAGAAATAGAAATAGAATAATTTGGCAAATGCGCTAATCGATCGAAGGAGAGAAACAGGGAACCACCATTTAGTCAGCGGTTTGTTGTTGTTAGAAGCATCTTATTTCCTGTTTGGAAATGTTTTGGGATTTATTGAATTCTTCTCAACGTTTATATAAACATTAATTAGCTTGAATAATGTTTTATATTTATAAGAACAATGTAAGCGGTTTGTTTTATTTGTTTTCGCACTGAACTTGAAGTTCAGAAAATGCACTATTTACCAAGAAATATTGACAAGTAAGTAGTACATAATATAAATATATACAATATTTCAATATCAGTCTTATCAATAAACAGAATTTATTCCTCAGAAATAAATACTTATATAATCACCTGTTTTTTTATTCTGCAGTAAATGACAAGCTTTAATGAACTATTTTAAAATTAATGAATATGAAAATTCAAAGTTGTATTCTTAATTATGTTCATTCGTTTTAGGTACAAAATGTGGTTTTATTGTCTAGGGTTAAATATTACCCCAATGTGTATTTAAGAAACTGGAGAATCTGCAGAAATCGTTTTAATATAAATGATTATAATAAAGGGACATTTTCGGGAATTAGGAGTGCACAAAAACACGTTTTTATTTGAGTAGCAACATTTCGATCATTTATTTGATTTTTTTAGGCTAAAACGATATGGTTTAAATAACAGATATAAGGTATACCAATCTTACGACGAACAAAGTGCAATACAAAGGGAAATGTTTAAAAAATTTAAGATACACAATCTAAAATGATTTTGAGTTATATAGGGTCTTCCATATTTCCGATACGAATCAAAGTTCTGTTTTTTTAAATAGAAGAATTCCCCGTATGTTTTTAAATGTTTCTAAACCTCTTGCTAAGGTGGTTTCAATGATGTATCACACTTCGTGTCTATTATGTTTAATAAAGAATCTACAGAAACCGTTGAAAATCAATAAAAACGGTTTACATGTCCCTACCCTAACTTTTCAAGTTTTGTGCTAAAGTATTAAAAAATATTTGATACAGAGTGGACCAAAATTTGAAATCCTATCTGATTTTAGAGAAATTCCAAATTTATTAAGAATTTCATTAAACCCAGAAAACAAAGACTAATGAAAGTTATTGAATCTAAGGACACAAGAAGGAGTTATCTAGACTGAAGGACTCAGATGTGATAAGAGAGCTGTTCCAAGATTTGCTAACTGCAACGGCGAACTTCTTAATTTCCCAAAGATCCAAAAGGAAGAAGATGGATAATCGAAGAAAAAGTTTTTTTTTGAGGAAGGTTATCAAAAAAGTTCTTATAAATTTTCTTCAAGTACCATTTGAAAGTGGAGTTAATGAACATATACCATATACTCAATCATATCAATAATTCAGCAAAAAACGTAAAAAAAAAATGTTGAAGACATCACTGGTGAATCTACCAAAGTAATAGCAAAAAGGGCAAACTAGTCTTTATGATTGACTTCAACATAACTGTAAACAACCAGTTGCATATTATTTTTTACATGGAGCAATTTTGGGAACCAAATTATCCAAAGTAATTGTTGAGGTAATTGAGACATGTCAGTCCATAGCAAAACTTATCATTGTTGCTACAATTAATGATTGTAGTACCAATAACGTGAAGGTAATGAAATAACTTGGATCATCAGTAGTGAATCCTTATAGAATGATTCGAGGACAAAAATTTTTTAATACTTACCACCCACTCTATTTGCTAAAATGTACAGCATCACTTTCTAGAAAGCACAAGATGGAAATTGAAGTCCCAACACAAAAGAATACTGTCTGCAAGCGTGAATTCTCTTTTAATTTTTAGGGCCTTTCACAAAATTAAATATCAACATATACATCCGAAATTGAAATATACACTGAAAGTCAGCTTAACTGCTCAAATATTAAGTAAAAGTGTATCGTCGTTTATATATACTTTACTTTCTAGAGGTAAGCAGGTTTAAATTTTGTATTTCAGAAAATCAATCATCCCTATTTAGTGTGTGTAACATCTAATACAAAATGCTTTTTCTTAGGCCGGATCCAGTAGAACGAACGTTCGCACCAACCTTGGTTCCAACGATGGCTTGTGTTTCTTAAAGCGCCCACACATTAGGGCCAGGGTCAGTTGAATACGTGTAGATCCAACGTTAACGTGTCTCACGCACAATAGTAGTCGGTGCGCCTTAACTCATTTTCGCTAATACTGCTAAACCATCTTCACCCTTTCGTTGCTAAACTTTGAATAAATAGAACGCTAATGAGTGTCCGCGATCTCCAACTTTGGCGCCAATATATTTGATCTTTGGCGAGAAAATCGACTCGCCTAGGATCCGGTCCAACGTTCGCGTCGACGTTGTCCCCACTCCTATTTCACCGGTACACGTATTGGGCGAAAGTGTTGGACGTTGGTAGGTGAATTGGAAGAGAGACCCATTGCTGCAGCTACTTTTGTACATTAAGTAGATGAATTGTTCAATAGTTTCAGTGGCAGTTTAAAGTTCCCGCCTGCTGGAAAGAAAGTAAAATGTATGCTTACTTTAGAATTCGCCTACATACAGTATTGGCAAAAAACTTTTGAAATGGTCAGAGGATGGCGATATACCAAAAACTGTTCTTTAAATATAAGCCACCTTCACAAATTGCATGTATGACCACTTTATTAGCAATTAGAGGATTTTAAAGACCCAAATTGTAAATAGCCTTATCAATTTAGGTTCAGGGAGAAACTGCGAGGAGGACACTGGAAGTTTACTTTCAAATTTGAGTATGTTTTGACAGCTGATGATGATTTAACAAAATCTTTTGAGGATTTAACAAAAACTTTCCATGAACTTTGCAGTTTTACTAATACTCTAGCTACCAGCAAACTAAATGCTGAAGACATGGCAACTGACCTGTCTAATGTTGTTAGTACTAGTACTGCAGCAACAACGTCAGTTGATTACGTTGCAGGCTTTACTATAAAAATAATTTTAAGGATAGTTGATTGTGAGGTCTGTAAAAATATTTTGGTGTTAAATTCTGAAGCACCACATAATTTAGTGTTAGGGCGTGGGATCAAACAAATCAAAAATTAACTTATCCTATTGAACAACTAGTAATTTTAGTAGGAACTGGAAGATTTCTTTGATTCTCAATGCAACATTTCATATAAACTTATAAAGGAATTAAGTTCAAAAATTGATTTTTCTTAGATAACATGTCTGTCGACTTCATATAAACTAAAAACTCAATCAATTATAAAAAAGATACTGAAAATAGTTATAACTTGGTGGTGTACGAGACAAACAAGAAAAATCAAAAAATTAACAAGAAATAAAACTGTCAAAAAATTTTGGCATACCTAATTTTTAAGTGTTTGATACTTTTATAAATTAAATTTATTTTGTAATTTTAATCGTTTTTCTGTACATTTAAAAAATAAAATGAAACTAGTATAAAGAAAAAAAGGTTCTACCATATTTAATCATAATTTCGTTGATGAAGAGGTTAACAAGATTTTTGAAAAACACTACAGTACAAAAATGTCAATTTCGTGTCATATTAAACAATTTTTTAAAGATCTATTCTTTCTGTTTATTCTGTAATTTTTTTATAAGAACGATTTAACTTTTTAAGAAAGTATTTGTTCTGTATCCATATTTAAATTTTACCACCAATCGTGACCTATAACAATAAATTTGTTGGATGTATATTGATAACAGTCAGAGTCCACCGTTGATAAAACTGTAGCGCCATCTTCCAATGCCTACAATCGCCTAAACAGTTCTTGGTAACAAAAATACAGTTATTCGTCTAGGTTGTCTCTGGTAATACCATTTAGTTCTTGATAATGAGAAAATAAGCAAAAATAATTTCGAAGCAAAAACCATTTCGGTGTTCTTGTTAGACGACAGCAATTAAAAAAAGACATACAAAGTTACCACGGAAATGTTAGTTTTGTTTAAAACTTCTATAACACACTAAAAACTTATCAAGTTACACCCGCTTAGTTCTTGATAATGAGTAAGTAACTACAAATAATTTCAGTATTTTTATTTGGAGGGTATTACTTAAAAAAAAGGATATAAAAAGTTACCGTGGCCAAGTTAGTTTTGTTTAAAATTCCGTAGTAAATTGTTACGTTATTATAACTGCATGATAGTAGTTGCCACTGATACTTGTCGTTTGAATTTAGTTGCCTGCAATTCAGAAACATGGTTTATTTAATAGAAATACACAAAATAGTTCTACAGATGGTTGGTTATGGAGATAACACACGAAAACACTATTTCAAGAAAAAATTTCGGATTTGCCAGTTCGGTTTTGCTTGGACATGTAAGACAGATAAAAAAAGCACCTTCCTATACAATAACTAATGATATTAAATTCAATATAATACTTCAGTTTGAGAAAATTCCCCATACTTCTAGTCGACAAGCAACCGTAACATCGGACGTTAGCTGTGTATATATTCGTCGTATATTAAAAGATAATAATATGTATCCTTGTAAACTGATACGAACTCAAGGACCTCATCGAGTCGATTTTGATAGAAAAACGTCTAATCCAATTAGAACATGTTTTATTTTCTGAATTGTCCACTTTTACACTTCACGGTCATATTAAGGGTCAAAATTGCCTCTACTGGTCTGCAGAAATTCCTCACTAGATGATAGAACAATATATGAAAAGGAAAGGTTATTGTATGTTGAGAGACAGTTGGAAACTATGACACTGGTCCATTTTTCAGTGATAACAATTTGAATGTAGGAAATTATTTAGCACTGCTTCAAAATAATGTCTTGTCAATATTTGTAAACTTAAATCCTAATCTACCAAACCCACAAGTTCCAGCAAACATTATTTGGTTCCAGCAAGATGGAGCACCGCCACATTATCGAATCAATGTCCGACAGTATCTCGACTACCAAATTTCCAAATCGGTAGATAAGGGAACGAGGTTCGATAGAATGGCCAGTATGATCACCTGATCTTACGCGATTAGACTTCTTTTTATGGGATATGAAAAAAGTATAATATACAAAACTGAACCACTCGATTTAGCTGACTTAAGAAGAAGAATAATGCTTGCGAATAGAAGGATCACGCCTGATTTGTTGAATAACGGTAGAAGACATTTTTATTTATGATCAAAATGTTGCAAAACGTTCGACACAAACATTTTGAACATCTCCTAGATTAACAATTGTTTTTTTTTGTTTTTTTTTACATTATTAAGAATTGAATTATATTGTTAAGTTTTTAGTGTGTTTTCGAAAATTTTGTCCATTAGATCATTTTATTTTTTTAATGTTAATTGTTGTAATAAATATGAAAACATTTAAATTTTTAAGTAGAGAATAAAGAGACCTTTCAAATGATATATCACAAGCCCCTACTTCTCATTTAAAAATTTGGGGGTTATAACTGTCACTCGATTGTAGAGAGATTTTTTCGATGTAGGTCATTTCAGAATCTAAAATTGACATTTAATTGATTAACTAACAGCAATGTTAAACAAACTGTCTTAGTATCAAATTATTAATTTTTTGCAAAATTTGTTTTAATTTACTTTTGATGAGAAAGGGACAATTAAAACATTAGTAAAACATAGGTGTTGCGTTTCATTTTTAAGAGGTGTTGCACTTTAAATACTTTTTTTGCAAAAACGGTGTAAATATGGAAAAAAAAATCGTGGATGACCATATGCCTGAATACTCCTTATAAATGCCTTTCTAATAACGTGGCACACATGGTAAATCTAATTTGTTCTTTTATTGTAAATTTTTCATAATATTAAAATGTTATTCTAAAGTAATTATTTTATGATTTCCTATAATGAATCATGTGTACTTTTTAGGCAGTTCCATATTAGATTATTCCGACCTTTCATATTTTCTTTACAGCAATCTATCTATCTAATCTGAGCACAATGCGAGTGCGTTCATTCAAAGTTATGTTCAATAATGGATATTTTGAAAAAACCAATTAGTTTGAAAATAAGAACAAAATCTCTATTTTGTATTTTTTAATAAAATAATTCTCCAATTAATAGTTACCTTTTGTATGATATCGATGTGAAAATGACCGAAATTATAATTAAATTTAATAAGGGTGACGAGTTACATTACCAGTGCAAGCAAATGGTGTTGAATATTTTTAAATATTTATCCAATTGTAACAATGGTAAAAGTGTATCAGAAATAGTGAGGTGAAAATTCTGCTATGACTGTAGTCTTTGTCCGAACGGTATTCCAATATCCACATGAAAGTAAAAATGGGCCACTTTTATCTCATGTAAAGGGCCCCACTCACTAGGAAGGAAGGGCGACGGCTTAAACGCGCAATGGTACTGGCTACACTGAAAATTGTGTGTGTATGCCGAAAAATTTAGAATGCGCAACCCAATCGCTTGATATCAAAATAGTCTTGATTTTTAGGGTTTACCTTACCAAACATGTAAAGACTTAATTGCTCATTCTTCCTTCCGAGTAAATGGGGCCCTTAAGAAGGAAAAACGGCCAAGTTTTTAGAATAGCCGTGAGAATAAATATAATGAAACTGTTGTATCTCGAAGAATCAAATATCCATAGATTAAATTTTAATAATAAAAGAATAAAAAAACGCATATATTTCGCTTGCTCTTTCTGGATCGATCTAGATCTCGTCTGCGATCGAAGTTAAGGGGCAGAAGCGGCGTAACCGGATTTCTTTTATTTCTTAAAGAGTTGAAGACAAGCTGTTCGTTCAAAAATAAAAGTTGGGAACGATTTTGTTGTGGACAACATTCCTCCAACATTGATGTCGTACTAAAAAGAAAATTAACAAAAAAGGACATATTCCTAATTTTTCTAAGAATGAGAAGATTACTGCAGGATATGAGTTTTGTATATGGCAAGTAGGATAGAAATTTAATATTAATAGAAAAACAAGAAATAATCACTTGGATGCGCCGGTTTCTTCGGGAAATTGATGCGTCAGTTTCTTCGAATAATTAAAAAATTTAAGTACGTAGAAGCCAATATCATTTATTTGGACGAATTGTGGGTAAATACTGGAACTACCAATGGACAAGTATGGCAAGATATAATAATAAACAACCGATGACATGCGTTTGTAAATAGACTTACCACCGGTTCAAAGACTCTGAGCGGTAAAGGACCAAGATTTGTTTTAAGTCCATGCAGGAAATAAAGATAGATTCATTAAAGGTGTAGACATGAAATTTCTGGCTAAAAAAGGTGCTAACGATTATCACGAAGATAATTTGTTGCCGAATCTTCCAAAAAATAAAAAAATGTGATTGTAATGGACAATGCACCTTTACCTACAAAAAAATACTTTCCCTAACAATATTGGAGAAAATGTCAAATTCAAGAATGGTTGTATGACAAATATTTATTTTGAAGAAGATTACTTATAAAATGAATTTCTGGAAATTGCTAATGCCTTTAAAAACAATTATGATAAGTACAAAGTTGAGTGTATTGTTTAGGATTACAGGGACCACAGCGACGAACAATACCGCGTCGATATTCACATCTTCAGACTGCCTCCTTGTCATTGTGAACTAAACTCTTAATTTTCTAACCAAATTATATTTCGTAAAAGTTAGTGTAGACGACCTTGCTTCTGACACAAACTAAACAGAACATACGAGTACAATAGCAGTACGATCTGTAACGCTGTTTTCCTATCTCTGACAATTTGACGTGAATTTCTCGATAAATAGTTTTTCATATCTTTGTCTTTACTCGACTCTGCCGTGTAGTCACCAGTCCGATAATTTTTTTGTTAAATGCTTTGTACAAGTTTTATTACCAATTATTATTATCAATTGTGATTACTTACAACCAGTTGCCATACGAATGTTGAAATTTAATTGTAGTTTATTCATACAAAATCAACCGTTGCAACTTTTTATAGTTTCTGAAAATACATCCAAACTATGTTGGAGATTACCCGTCTTTTCCCTAAATACATATGATTAATTTCTTTCAGTTAACTGAATTCATTTCTTAAACTGTGTTTTTTTTTGCAATACGGCTGCCGCGAGAGAATTTATTTTCCTTTAGGCTAGGCCTCCACTAGCGATTTCTTGTCGCGCGATTTTTCTATTGTACAAATGGAACTCATCGTTTTCAATACAAGTGTACACACTTGCGTCTAAACAATCGCAGCGATCAAAAAATTGCAACATGTCCTATTTTCGCTGCGACGCGACTGTCGGTTTGCGGAGTGGATCACATGAGCAGACATGGACATGCACCCACTAGCGAGAGTTTAGTCGCAATTCTGCAGATGGCTTGTGCTGTTTCTTTCTTAATTTTCCCGCTTTTTAAAATGTCTGACAACGAATGTACTAGATGTGATGAACGTATATTAACAGTGATTGATACCGAGTTACTTATTAAAGAAATAGAAAGGAGACCAGCTCTTTATAACAAACAATTAAAGGAATATAGTGATCGTAATATGAAGGAAAAAATGTGGGCTGAAGTTTGTACACAAGTGATTCAAAACTGGAACGAACTGGCAAAAAAAAACAAGAAAACTAAAGGCAACTCCAACCAGTTTCTCCAGAATCATCTCGACATCGCCAACTAGCTCCTGGCCAAAATTAGTACACGCATGGTCAAACTAATAATGAAAATTTGCATTCGCGGAATACAGGATCATTGCAGAATTTTTATAATGATTTTTCGACGGTATTGTGTCACCTTCTTCCGAAAGTGGGAGTGATGTATTTGATCTATCAAACCAATAATCAATAAAAAATACTAAATACTGTATTCCATACTATTTTTTACTTATCTTATTGTTACCAAACAAACGTTCTTCTGTTGGTATGGACTTTCTCCATGTCGTATTATTATATGTTATTGATGGACCAATTATTCCCAACAATTCGTCAAAACTACTTTTTGTCATTCTGTAATACTGGAAAAACTTCTCAGGGTGCTCATATAAATCTTGAAACAATTTGTAAAACTGTTTTAATTTAACGATTTATTTATCGCAGTGGGTTGACCTTCCAGAATTTCTGCTACAGCGATTTTTTTGTCGCCGCGACAAGAAATCGCTAGTGGAGGCCTAGCCTTAATCCGTTTAATTTTCATTTCTATTTTCATTTTTAAACTGGGGCCGCATTACAAATCTGATATAATTTTTTATCAGTAGACTTCGTTTTCGCGATGTAAATGGCAATGCCTGACCGTATCCCTTCTTTAAAAGGGCTATAAAAGGCGTAAATAACAACGGTTTCAGGAGTGCGCATCAGCAAGTAATACCGGTTCCGCCTAGTTTTTCTATTGAAAGTAAGAACACTTTTTATATAGTTTTTTTTGTAATTTCGCACCTGCAAATTTGTGTCCACATTTCAATTCTGGTAACGTTTTAAATTTTTATACAATTATTTATTTTTTTAAATACTGCGAATATTGTTTTGTTTCTGATATTCTAGTATACCGGTTTGTCCCACGTTTTATATTTTTTTTAGTATGTACACATTTGCGGATTTTCTGAGGATATTTTCATCTGACTTGAGAATACGAGCTGGGAACATATCCTCCGTTTGATTTTTCTTCATTTTCATATACCGGCTGTGCCAAGTTCCGTATTTTTCAGTTTGTAAATATTTGCGGATTTTCTGAGGTGTTTTCGTCTGACTTAAGAGTTCGAACTGGCAAGATAACCTCCCGTGTACTTTTTCTTCATTTTCGTATACCAGTTGTCCCTTTTTTAGTGTTGGTTGTTTTCCAATTTTTCGGATTTCTAGAAGGTACATTCGCTAGGCTTGAGAGTTCGAGCAGGTGGACATACCTTCCAGTTAGTTTGTATAGTATACCCGATGTCACACACCCCAAATGATAAAACCTCGCTTATTCAGAGTGTTTAGTTATACTCTTAACCTCACCCCGTGATGTACTAGTACATCAGACGTTTCCGGAGCTTCTTTCTGTATTTTTTTTTTCACTTAACTGAAAAGTAGAACACACCGCTTCGCTATAAAGTTAGAGTACCTGCTTGAGTCCTGCACTGCCATCCGTAGAGGGAAATTCATTTAGGGGAGGGATACATCTTGTGCTTTCTAACAATAGAATATTTTGAATTAGTTTTAGTATTAATATATGTAAATATCTTCCAACGTCTTCTAGTTAATGAGGTTCTCTAACAACGACAGTTATAGATATAAATGTAAATTAACCAGAAGCTGGTAGTTTCGAACGCTACAGCGGGGTCAATTAAAGTCTGACTTCACTGTTAGAATCTGGTAAGTCTTTCTATATCTTGACCTCTGGAATTACCGTATCTCCATATGTTGCTGCCTAGGCCCTTTTAACGCTGACTTCAAAAGGAAGTGGAGAAAACCACTTAAATAAACTGGCACCCGAGGCAAACCACGTCTAGACACCGCATAGCGCCACTGCGTAACCAACGTTTTCCAGAAACCGCTGGAAAACGGGTTACAACTGTCTGGGAGATAGCAATACATTTCATTTAAAAATTTCCGATTTTGCTTAATGATAACAATGACAATAGTATAGATCAACAGAACATTAGTTTGCATTAAAATAAAATGCAACCCATCAGAGAGAGCAAACAAATTGTAAAGTAAGCTGGATACATCGAAAAAATTGGAAGGTCCAATAAGGAAGATAGTTCATTTTATTTAAATTAAAAGTTCTATATTTAACAATTATGAATATTTTTATAGCTCGGAATAAAAACAAAGATAATTGCAAACGTCTCTTTCTAAGTTCCGATATTATTGTACATAAAGACATGATTGTAATGGCTGTGTTTAAAGGTTGTTATTAACGGTCAGTACGTTCTAATAAAGATAAAAGTTTTCGTATTCATGACTTTTAGTCGGATCTGTTCTACGTTCACACGTTCTAATAATAATTTTCAGGAATCGAAAACCCTTACAGGCCACAAGTTAGTCGTTATTGCCAGAGCAGGGACAGTTTGAAAGTAGGTATATTATCAATGTATTAATTTACCTGTTAAAAGTAAAAAAACCAAATTGAATTGACAATCGAAAATATTTTTAGAAGTTTGAATCTTGTATCAGCAAGTTTATAAAGACTGATTCATCAGGAACTTTAGATATTTTTATTACGAATATATGTACGATCCCAGAAGAGTAATAATGTCAAATCGCCATTAAAAAGTATATTTGTCTACAACGTAAATTAAGAATATGACATGCACGCGGATTATTCAGCATTCTCCAATTATTAGTAAAACTACACTGTTATCATCTACTATTCTACTGTCGTTTTCATTACTTAGAAATTCCAAGATCGGCTTTAGAAAAATAATAGAAGCAGTTCGTATAAAATTTTTTATCTTGAATATGATTTTTTTAAATAATTTTCAAATAAAAACTAGGTTTATGATATGTTTGTTTCACTTTCATTGAATTTTTAATAAATGAACTAATTTGCTAATAAAGAAAATCTACAATGACATTTCACATAAAAATTGAAACAAATCTGTTAGTTTCAGATATTTAAATAAAGTAAATATGATAAACTGATTATGACGTCATTTTAGTTATTTTTATAGTCAAGAGAATAACAAAAAACTATGTTGGGAACACTTCACGATATTGCCAAATCAAGATTGCCAAAATATTCGTCATTCACATGCATATCGAAAAGGGAAACATTGGTCCTTTCAATTCGACCATACCGGTAGTCGTGATCGCTCCGGTAGTACAGCAGAATTCGAGAGAGTGCGATTCTTTTATAATATTTCCATAGAAAGAAAAAATAATCTCTGAATCCGTATACATTATGAATTTGTCCGTAATATATATGTATTGTATATTTAGAGTATATTTGCAAAAATATGTATGTAATATAGATACTGAATGTTTCAAAATAACTAATTAAATGCTATTTAATATTAAGAATAAATACTAGATACATATTATTATATGTTATTGTGCATTTTTATTTTGCAATTATTTACATTTTTATTATAAAAGTAAATTTCATTTGTACATTATTGCAGTGTTTTGGACCAAATTTTAACTTTCTTTGTTAAAAAATTAAGACTGCAATCCGCTACGATAATGTAAAAACGCAATCGTATAGATAAAGTATTGACTAAAAAACTAGAATTTTTAAAATAAAATATTTTTTTTCGCTTACCTATCGTAAGATGTCGCCAGAATCACCATCCATTTTATGGATAGTAGCCGCAGAGCTATAAACAGTACTCTAAAAGACCAGTAGTTTTCATTCCAAGTAAATATGTTGTATTTTGTATATACAGAGAGTCCCACGACTTTTTGACAGTCCAATATCTTGAAATCTGTTAACATGACAAGTATGAAATTTGGCAGCTATAAACAGTCGAAACTGATTCTTTTTTCTTCCAGTCACGTTACGCCAACATTTTTTTTAAACTTATCACAAAAAAATCAATACTGGTAAGTAACAATTAGATCAGTCACATCAAATAAATTAATATTTGTTATAAATATAGTTTACTACTAAGAAACAAGGCATAATTAAGAATAATATAAAAATATGGATAGAAAAATAATATATATATTTTCTAGATAATATATTATATTATATATTAACAAAAGTTTACTTGTAAATAACTCGCTTTTTGTGTATTTATCATTTCATATTTATACGTCATGCCTTATAGGAATCTTCTTTATTATGCGAATTTTTTTCATCAAATATATCTTCATCATACCTTAAAGAATAATTGTTGTATGCAACTATATTTAAAATAAAAAAACAATATATACTTATATGACTCATTTTACTTTAATGTATTTTCTTTGTCCAACAAATAGGTACTTCTCCAAGTTACGTGTAAACACAATTCTTGTCCCAATTTTTTGAAAGTTTTTAAAATTTCTTTTTTTCTAATAATTGTTTCGAAACGAATTAGAGTTATGCCTTCATCTGTAAATGTACATGATTTATCTTTATTTTTGTTTTTAAAACACATGTGTTCATACTCGTATATACGGTGCAAATGAAAAAAAAATAGAAATATGAAGCATAATTTTTTCCATTGGATAGTGTTACGACAGTATGTACAGGGATTCAGTTAAATATTGCCGTGCACATAAAACTCATTTTTTATTTTCTAAATTACAATATTTACTATTTAATTTCAAATTACGTGAGCGAGAGTTATAGGACAAGGCCGTCAACGAAAGTTAAATAAATATTTTTTGTAGAGTTATCAAAATTAACAAACATTGGGGTCTTCTTGGTTCGAAAAATAAAAGGAGATCGGAAGTCAAGTTTGGATTCTCGGATGATCAAGAAGTTGATAATGCTTACCCCTGCTATTAAGTGTATTAGTTACTTAAATTTGTAAGTTATCCTTATATTTCATATTAGTTGGTTTTTTTTTAGATAAATAAATTGTTATTGTTTTTACTTTTAATTTCCATTGTCCAAGTTACGTAATGGGTTTTTCGTATATTTATTATTCAGAAAAACAACCCAATACGTAACAGTAGTTTAAAAAATAATATATTAAAGGAGTTATTCCAGCACTTACTATATAGAAATTAAAAACCCTACATATTCAAAAAATCTGAAATATTTAACTTAAATTACTTTTTTTGAAACTTTGTCTTGTAAACTTATTGGGAATCGAATATATTACATTTTATTATTCCTCATTTATTAAAAAGATAATTTATTTCGAGAGGAAGTCATTTAAAAAGTAGAGACATGTATATTTTATCAATAATACAAGAATATTCCACACAATCAAATTTATTTCATAGATATGTATTTTTGTGATAAAGTTGTAAACGCTCATCGGTATATTTATCATGTTAAAAACCATACTCTTGAAAATTTTGTAAAAAAAGCTAAGTTATAGCATAAAAAAGGCTAACTAATACATATTTCTGACTTAAGAAAAAAGTGATTATAACTACAAAAAATCACTAGATGTAGTAGCACTAATTATAGGTTTATAATAAACTAAATAAGGTGTAAACGAAATAACATTAATTTGCACAACCTACCTATAATCATATCCACATAATCGCTCAATCCCCAGTCGATGAAGAGTTTTTTCATTATATTTTTCACAAATACCTATAAACTGTTAGAAAGTTGAAACGGAATGGAATGTTAGATATCTAACAACTGGACAAAAGTACTTACGTGCAACTTAATAAAATTAAATAAGTTGTAAAAATATTTGCTTACCACTGGTACTACTTATAAATATACTGAGATATACAAATATTGGCACCACCTCACTTCGCAAATTCTCTAACGAACCACAAATTAACAACCTAAATTTGACCTATGAATGTGGCTGCCCCCAAATTAACAGAAGATGGTCATCTAACCTATGAAGTAGGGGCGTCTGATGTCTACGGTAAGGGCACTAATATGCATTTGTTTATATAAAAAAATAATTTATTTAACTTATACATATATACGTTAAATATAAATATTTAAAGGAGAGATGTTAAATAACAGATCATAATTTTATGTTAAATATTTGAATAGTTGCGTAGAAAATTTAGAATATTTAGATAAAGCCCCCAATTTGTAGATTAATTTAGGTTTATTTATCTGTATTATATATCTTTGCGTCAAAGAAATGAGGAAGTAAGAAATCAGCTATTTCCATTGAATTGTCATATTTCGAAATCTGGATTAACCTCAAATACACTGCCGAGCATAAAATTAGGGTCACCCAGTAATTTGAAACTATTTTAGAAATTTTGAATTGTTTTGGATTTTTTTCGGTTGTAACATAGTTTACACTCGTTATTCGATGCTTTTGTCGTGATTGCTTGAATAAAAAAAAGTTTTTGTGGTTCCGATAAGCGTTTAACAAAAAAAGGTCCTCCCACCCAAATTCTCAAAAACTATTATCAGCATATTTTTTCATTCTGTGGTTTTATCTGTCTACTGCAGATTGTTCGTGTAGTGTTTTCATTGTCAGTGTATTGAAATGGCCATAAATCCTGTTGTTGCGGCACGAATTGTGGTGGCTATAGAAGATGGCTACGGTCAGAGTGAAACTGCGAGAAACTTTATTGTCAGTCTCTCTAGTGTGCAACGAGTATTTCAGCGGTACGAAGAGACTGGTTTGCTCACTCGAAGACCTGGTTCAGGACGAGGAAGAACTACAACAGCCAGAGATAACCGCTTTCTGGTTTCTAGCGCTTTGAGAAACCGGACGGTCACGGCAACTTTCCTTCGAAATCATCTGGAAGAAGTGAGAAATGTGAACATAAGTGAGTGGACAGTTAGAAGGCGACTTCATGCTGCTGAATTGTCTTCTCGAACTAGAGCTACTGGACCGCCACTTTCCCGTGAACACCGGATTGCAAGATTGAATTTTGCTCGAGAACACTTGCCTTGGACAATAGAGAATTGGAGTCGCGTATTGTTTTCCGATGAATCGCGAATCTGTCTTACGGGATCAGATAGACGTGTAAGAGTATGGCGACGACAAGGCGAGAGATATGCACAAGCGTGTATTGCCGAGCGACTTCCATTTGGTGGAGGATCAGTTATGGCATGGGGAGGCATATGTTTTGAAGCTCGTACGGAGTTAGTCTTTATCCAGAATGGGACGTTGAATGCGCATAGGTATCTGACCGAGGTTCTAGAAGACCATGTTGTACCGTTCATGATTATTCTTAGAGAAGACGCCACCTTTATGCATGATAATGCACGGCCTCATACTGCTCGGGTAGTCACTACTTTGTTTGGCCTGCTCGCAGTCCAGATTTAAATCCCATAGAACATGTTTTGGATGAGAGGGGAAGACATTTACGGAGACATGTGCCGGCTCCCAGAAATTCTAGAGAGCTTCGCGACATACTGGTGCAGGAATGGGAAAATCTTCCGCAGGATGTGATCCAAAATCTAATCCAAAGCATGCCTCGTTGTTTGCAAGCTGTTATCACTGCCAGAGGTGGGAATACTTGCTACTGAATTCCTTAAAATTTCTTTTGTTTGAACAAATTCAAATTTTCGTTTTCATTACTTTAAATAAACTCTAAAGAAAACTACAAAAACTTCTTTTTATTCAAGCAATCACGACAAAAGCGTCGCATAACGAGAGTAAACTATGTTACAACCGAAAAAAATCCAAAACAATTCAAAATTTCTAAAATAGTTTCAAATTACGGGGTGACCCTAATGTTATGCTCGGCAGTGTATAATAAGATAATCATGAGTAAATTGTGTTAATATATAACTGATATTTGTTTAACATGAGATTTGTTCAATATTAAATACGTTTTTCTCCCAGTGCAGTATTCAGCAATTAAGCATTTTATATTACTAACCAAACATTGGTTCATTAAAGCAGAGCAAAACTTCTATATAAAAGTTTATGCAGTGTGGAACAGCCAAATGGAATATTTACATTATTTAAATTATATATTATATTTTTTATTATATATATTAAATTCGAAGTTTTACCTTCAACGGTTACAGACGTGTCTCGGCTGCTATTAGTAGGTGATAAAATTCGATAAGTTTTATTCTCTCATATCGTTAAACGAAAAACAATACAAAACAAAACAACACAGTTTTTAACATCAATAATCATTAATAATGTGTATGTGCTATAAATCTCGAAAAATTAAAAAATAATTGGGATAGTTACGTTGTAAAAATGTCATTTATACCACCAGTGATACTACATCCAACACAAACAAATTCTCAAGAAATATGCAGTTCCAATCTAGTTCCAACTATGCCGACAGGATGTTACACTCCACAACCAGTGGCATACCTAACACAATCTCAGATGGTCGGTGAACAGTACCAAGTAATGCCAGGTAACTCACTAACGTCCTATCCTTTACCCTCCTTAAATCCACAACAGTCACAACAAATCAGTCAACATCAACAAAGCCAGAACAATCCAGATGAGTGGACTACAGTCGGAAACATCAAAAAAAGGCAGAGAGTTAGCCCAGATAAAAGAGCTATAAAACAAACAAAAATAAATGATTATTGGTTGAATTCGCCAATAAAAACATCAAATAGGTACGCAGAACTTGACGATAACCAGGAATTGGAAAAAGAAGGAGACACTAATGACCAAGAAAGTAAGGAGGTCAAACCTCCTCCTATCTTTATACAGGGTGTCAAAAATATTACTCCACTAACTAAACTGTTACAAACCATAGCAAAAAACAACTACGAAATTAGAGTATTAAACTTTGACCAAGTCAAAATTCAAACCAAAAACAAAGAAAGCTACACAGAAACCGTTAAGGCTCTGGAAGAGATAAAAACAGAGTTCCATACTTATAAGCTAAAATCAGAAAGATCCTTCAAGGTAGTCCTCAAAAATATACATTACTCAACAGACACAAATGTGTTAAAACAGAAAATCGAGGGTTTTGGGCATACCGTTGAGAATATTTGGAATATAAAACACTACAAAAATAAATCTCCTCTGCCAATGTTCTTTATTGACTTAACGGCAGCAGATAATAACAAAGATATATATAACATAGAATATTTATTACACCAAAAAATAAAATTTGAGCCGCCCAGAATGAAGAGAGATATACCACAATGTAGCAGATGCCAACGCTATGGCCACACAAAAAAATACTGCCAGTTAAGACCAAGATGTGTAAAGTGTACAGGTGATGATTCAACCCAGCATTGCCTACGTAGAGAACGATCAGCCAATGTAAAATGTATTCTTTGTGAAGGGAACCACCCAGCAAACTATAAAGGTTGCGTAGTATACAAAGACTTAATTAAAAAGAAATACCCCCCACTTAGACCAAAGACAAATACTAAAGGCACAATATAAACCCAGACGAACTACACACAACCCAACATAAGTTACGCCAAGGCAACAGCCAATAATCAAGAGCAAATAAATACCGCAACTCTACATAACAATAACCAATCAAACTCTGATCTTTTTGAGCTTAAAAATTTGATAAAAGGGCTAGTTGAACTAATGGGCACACTATTAAACCTACTAACCACAGTAATTATAAAGCTTACTAACTGATTATGTTAATTAAAATCGCAGCTTGGAACGCTAATGGTTTAACCCAACACTCTGAAGAGGTAAAATCTTTTATTATCCATCACAACTTAGAGACCTATTTTACCACAAAAAGTTATTTTCGTATTCCGAAATATACAACTTATCACACCAAACATCCTGATGGCACTGCTCACGGCGGGACGGCAATAATAATCAAAAGTACAATCAAGCATTACGAAGAAACAAGTTACCGAAATCAAAAGCTACAAGCAACTACTATAACTGTTGAAGATTGGAAAGACCACTGACAATCTCGGCTGTATACTCACCAACTAAACATGCAATAAAGAAAGAAGAATACGAAGCATTTTTCTGCACACTGGGAAACCGATTTGTAGCGTTTGGCGACTATAATGCCAAGCACACTCAGTGGGGCTCACGACTCATTACGCCAAAAGGCAGACAACTATATATGGCCATGATAGATAAAAATCTAAAATATTGCTCGACAGGAGAGCCAACGTACTGGCCCACAGATAGAAACAAGGTACCTGATCTAGTTGACTTTGGCATTACTAGAGCTATTCCGTCAAACGCTATAAGTGCAAAATCCTGCTTTGACCTTTCCTCAGATCATTCTCCAATACTAATTACAATAAGTACCGAAATTCTAGAAACCTGTAGACCGTCTACCTTAACCTTAACCTTAAATTCACTGATTGGAACAGATTTCGAGAGCTTATTAACTATAACCTAGATTTAAACGTATCTCTACAATCTGAATTGGAGATTGATGAAGCAGTACAATATCTAACAAATATCATACAAGAAAGTGCATGGCAAGCGACACCAGCAATCAAAAAAAGTCACAGCGTAGATACCGTACCATCTGTAGTCAGAGAAAAAATAATCAACAAAAGAAGACTTAGGAAGCGCTGGCAAATAACAAGAGCTCCAGAGGACAAAAGAATATTCAACAAGGTAGCTCAGGAACTGAAAAACCTCCTGTATGAAAACAGAAACTCCGGCATCCAACAGTATTTAGAAAACCTGACTCCAACAGAGGCAACTGATTTTAGTCTTTGGAAAGCAATAAAAAAGTTAAACCGTCCTCAAACACACAATCCACCACTCCTTACAGACGAAGGTGAATGGATTAAAGGTAATATAGAAAAAGCGTTACACTTTCTTAATCATCTAAAAAAGGTCTTTCAACCATACAAGACGCAAACGGAGGATGATATTGTAAACGAAAACGAAGTATTTGAATACTTAAACACCACTTACCAACTGGAACCTCCCATAAAAAAGTTTTCTGTTTTGCAAGTGGCCAGCTTTATACAGACTAAACTAAATCCAAAGAATTCACCAGGTTATGACCTCATCAGAGCCAGGACCTTACAAGAATTACCATAGAAAGCAGTGAAATTCCTAACTTTTATAATAAACGCATGTCTCAGGAGAGGTTATTTTCCAACGCAATGGAAAGTTGCCGAAGTGATCTTAATACCGAAACCAGGTAAACCCATATCAAATCTTATAGGCCCATAAGTTTGCATATATTTGCATTGTCAAAGCTCTTTGAAAAACTTCTTGTAGAAAGATTACAACCAATAATCGAAGAAAATCAACTAATACCTCACCATCAATTTGGCTTCCGACAGGAACATGCAACTATAGAACAAATACACAGGGTCGCCCAGAAAATTAGTGAAGATCTGGAAAGAAAAAAGTTCTGCGCTGCGGTTTTCCTGGAAATAACGCAGGCCTTCGACAAGATCTGGCATCCAGGCCTTCTGTACAAACTTAAAAAAGTCTTACCTCTAAATTACTTTACCATCCTCAACTCATACCTCACAAACCGTCATTTCCTAGTAAAACACCATGGAGAATACACACCTTTGCAAAAAATAGAAGCTGGAGTTCCGCAGGGCAGCGTACTAGGACCACTATTATATCTCCTATACACCGCAGACTTACCCACAAGCGACAAGGGCCTGTCAGCAACATTCGCAGACGATACAGTCATCCTTACATCTAATGAAGACAAAAATATTGCTTCCCTAAAATTGTAGGAACACGTACATAAAATAGAAAAGTGGCTCAATAAGTGGCGCATTAAAGCTAACATCACCAAATCTGTCCAAGTTACATTTACGAACCGCCGTGGAAACTGCTCACCAATTAAACTCAACAACAGTCAACCACCACACCGTGATGAAGCGAAATACTTAGGAGTTTACCTTGACAGACGTCTCACATGGAGAAAACATATATTCTCAAAACGTAAGCAGCTAGGTTTTAAACTAAGGCAGCTCTACTGGCTAATTGGGCGGAAATCAAAACTAAACTTGAAAAATAAGCTACTAATTTATAAAGCTACGGGAGCTACGGGATCCAGCTGTGGGGAACGGCATCGCTCTCCAATATAGAAATCTTAGAACGTTTCCAATCAAAGGTCCTTCGACCAATGCTCCATGGTTTGTACCAAATTATCTAATAGCGAGAGACCTACAGATGAACTCTGTGAAATCGGAAATAACGAACTACTACGTTAAGTACAACATTCGTTTAAAAAAGCATCCAAACAGACTAGCTCGAAACCTAACACGTAGACCAACTGTGATACGAAGACTCAGGCGTTATATGCCGTGGGATTTAAAAGATAGATTTTAAAGTGTAGTGTTATGTACTCCCAAATCTTAAACTTAGTTTTTAACCTTTGTTTTTAACTACTAATTTATAGGAAATTGTCACAGGACACTTTTCCTACATGACAAATTTATAAACAAATAATTTGCTTATTGTTAAAATCTGTAACAGATTGCAAATAAAGTGGGTAATAAAAAAAAAATTGAAGCAAAGCAAAACTTCTATATAAAAGTTTATGCAGTGTGGAACAGCCAAATGGAATAAATACATTATTTAAATTATCATTCATATTTATAAAAGAAATTGAATCACGTCATTTTAGATTATGACATTCTGTAACCAAAGAATTTTATCCCTACATTAAACCACCTTCGAGTGATACTTATAATTCCCAAATCTAGAAATGGAAAGGAGGTCTTGTGATATGTCATTTGAAAGGTCGCTTCATTCTTTATTCAAAAATAAAATCATCCGATTGATTTGACACTAAAACCTTAATAGTAATACCGCTTAGTTCATGATAAGAAAGTAAACGAAACTCATTTCAGTGTTTTTTTTTGGAGGGTATCAATTAAAAAAAAGACGTAAAAAGTTACCATGGCATTGTTAGTTTTATTTAAAATGTCATAGCAAATTGTTGTGTGGTTATAACTACACGGCGGTAGTTATTATACTTATGGTAGGAATTTGTTCGCCTATTTCAAGAGAAATTTCTGAATTTGCCTTTTATATCCCAAGGAATAATTAGTAAAATAGTAAAATAGAGAAGCAGTTTTGCAAACTTGAACATGTAAGGCAAATAAAAAAGGCACTTTCCTATGCAATAATTAATGATACCAAATTAGACGTAATGCTTCAGTTTGAGGAAAACCCCCTTACTTAGAGTCGACAAGCAACCGCAATGTCAAACAAAATAAAATGCATGCCTTTAAAATGACACTAACACAGGAGCTTATGGAAGACGATGTTGATAGAAGAACGAATTTTTGTGAACAAATGATGGAAATCTTAGATAACAATATCAGCCAATAAGAACATATTTTGTTTTCTGATGAATACACTTTTATACTTCATGGTTATGCTAATCGTCAAATTGGCCGCTATTGGTGTGCAAAAAATTATCACTGGACGAGAGAAGAATATACGCAATACCCTGAAGATGTTAATGTTTGGGTAGGGATAGTTAGAACTATATCAACGGTCACTTTGGGAATATTAGCAAACTTGTATCCTGATCGAGCAAACCCACAAATTTCAGTGAATATAACATAGTTCCAGCAAGATGGAGTATCGCGACATTATCGAATCAAGGTCCGGCAGTACATGGACCTAATATTTCGTTGGATAAGGAGCCGAGGATCGATATAATGGCCAGCATGATCACCTGATCTTACACTATTAACCTACATTAACATTGATATTTTTTTTGTATTAAGATGATTTTATTTTTTTTAATGTTAAATTTTGCAATACATTTTTTTTAAATAGAGAATGTAAAGACCTTTCAAGCCCTCATTTCACATTAAAACATTAAGGGATTACTTCTATCTCGAAGGAAGTTCAATGTATAGATGAAATTTTATCATTTTTATTTCATATTCCCAAACTGACGTGTTTCGGGATTTTTTATAAATATGCACAATTAAAGTAATGAATTTATTCCATTTGGCTGCTCCACACTATATGACATAATTAATCAACTGTAATGATATGTTTAATTAGGTATTTCATTATAGACCTTAAAAAAATTATAGTGTAATTAGATAATTACATTGGTGTAAGTTTTTATATTTCTAAGTCTTTATTTTCAGTTCAATATTTAATCAATAAAAATGGTTATTTTGACAGAAAATTGTCTAAAACGCATTAAGACCCACTTACACCTGGTATAGTATTTTTCATATAAAATTAAAATGATTAAATACCTTGTAGTCTCTCCAGTAAGTCGAAGAAAACTCAAGAATCCTCAATAAAAAAATATGAAATAATGGCAGCGAATTCGAAACTTTTCCATAAAAAATTATTGGCAATTCTTTATAACTTTGACTGAAGTTAGCCGCTCACTGAGTTTCAAAAGGTTCTTAGACCGTAAACAGTCAGATAGATTCGCTGGATGTGTAATCCCACCTAAAATAAGAAAATCCCGATGTATACTAACAAGTCCGAGAGGAAATATTGAAGTGCTTTCTGAATTTTTCCGGATGACGTTAACTTGGCGTAAATATTTTCATTATGGTTCAGAGGCAAATATAAATATAATTTAATTTTTAAGCGGAAAATTTTCTTCTATCACAAACTAAGCAATTTTAGTCGGCAGAAAATTAACAATTACCAAAGTACCTCTAAACGTATGAATGATTAGGGTAGTATTGTATAGGTATTGAATTATTCTGTCCCACATATTATTTTTTTATGTTACAAAATAAATTTGGCTTTCTACAACAAATTTTATGAATATTTATAGCACATGTAAAGGACATTTCAGTTTATAGAATGAAATTGATTAGTGACTATTTCATAAAAATGGTTCATGATTTTTCTTTCTTAAGGGACTGTTTCCATAAATCAGAATTGAAAGAAAGTGTAGACACCGTCTAGATCATACTCATATTAATCAAAATATCATTATATTTATGATGTATATATTATAATAATAGTGATTAATATATCTTATATGTAGGTAGAAATGATCATTGTACTAAAAAAATGTTGATCCGAAAATGAATGGAAATCGTATGTTTAATCTATTTAATACCTTATTATTTTAAAAAATATTATATTATTGATGACCAGCTCTATCATTAAATAGATTTAGTATAAACCCTATTATTTTTAAGTACTAGTAAGAGAATAGTCAATTATAAAAATCGCTTTAATATTTAATAAAATAATGTGAATAGACAATACAATGATATTCGACCGGTGTGTTTTTAGGGTATTGGAAAAAAATAAGTTTTTCGCCTGAATAATAAGTTTCAAGTTTATTTCTTTTGCATTTATAATATGCTCCAAGAATTGTTTTTTTTTCTTAGTAGTTCGGATATCATCCCCAACAGTTTAACTATATTTTTTTTCTTCTTAGACATGAAAATATGTTGTCTCTTACTACTAATACATTCGTTGTTTCCTATAACGATTACCTTCCCATTTTTAATTGAATTATTAATGTAAGCAAGTGTATTTTTGTTAGTGTAGGTTGATGTGCTTTACATACAATAAAATAACTTTTCGTTGTGCATACAGTTTTTTGTTATGAAAAGCTACTAGGCTCCTATAAAGTTTATACACAGCTGAGTCAATGGAATACGTGGAGCTCTAAAAACTGTACTTTCCACTTTTCTTCTCAAACAAACTCTTGGATGAGCCAAAGATAATAAAATCAAAGTTATCTAAACTTTTCAAAACTAAATAAAACAAGCTTTATTTTAGCCCTGAATGAGTAAAGCTGTCTGAGAAATTTATAAACGCTAAGCATGAAATAAACACCGCACGACAATGGATAGAAATGTAATAATTACCCACTATAAAAAACAGAATGAAAACTGAAAGAGACGGACGGACCATAAAATGACGACGCACGCAAGAAAAAGGATAATAAAACGGAAAAGGGAGAAATAATGAGAATGGTGACATGGAACATTAAATCACTAAATAAAAGAGCCCAGGAAGTGGCAAGATAATTGAAGGAACATCGGATAGGATAAGCGCCTTTCAAGAAATAAGGAAGAAGGGAAAAGGACCGTCACTAGTAACAAACTATATTTACAGTAGAGTACCTAAGGACACTAGGGCAAAAGAAGGAGTGGCACTCATGATTAGCAAGGAATACAAGAGCTTAATAGAGAGATGTCAATACAAGTCACAGAGACTCGTGGTGATACTGAGGTCGAATACAAAGAAAATAAAGAAACAATCGGCGGAATACCAGCCAGCAATCCTATATGATCCTAATGGGAGATTTCAATGCCAGAGAGGGAGATACAGAGATAGCGGATGTCAAACAAACATTTAATAAAAATATAAGCAATGAGAATGGAGATTTAATGGTCAACTGCTGTACAACAAATGATAAGAATTAATGATACATTTTTCAAGAACAAAGAACAATACAAATACACATTTGAAAACACCAGAGGTCACAGATCCAGGACAGACCATATCCTTACATGTCGAGAAATACATGCACAACAAATATTGGAGGTCAGAACATTGAGATCACCAAATATAGAAAGCGATTACTATTGACAACTATTAAACTACAAATGAAAATAACACATTGTAGTAAATATAGAATCAAAGACTGGGAAACGAAAATAAAAATAGAAAGTCTACAGGACGAATTTATCAAAAGATTGTATCAAAGGAGCGAAAGAAAAAATCTTATAAAATTAAATAAACGATCAAGATAATGTGGAAAATAGTTGGAACAAGCTCAAGGAAAACAAATTGTCGGCCGCTCATGAAGCACTTGGGATGAAGGCTATGGATAAGAACAAAAAACCAAAACACCATGGTTCACTATGGAAACTAAATAAAAAAGCTGTCAACGGAACAAGCATATATCAAATACCTATCAAGAAGGAACAACCAAGTATTAAAATATAACTCACATTGTTGTATTTTTTTATTGCTCCCAGACTAATGTAGACGGTGAAAGCTTTAAAAGTTTCTGGTATATGAGGAGTTGGAAGTTCGATAACTTTGCCGTTATAGCCTCGCATAATCCTTTACTGACTCGGGAAATTAAGAAAATGTGAGTAACAGCGATTTGATATAAAAATTATCCCAATTAATTAAAATGGTGATACTTTATTTATTTAGTGAAATGTCATTCGTTTAAATAAAATCAGACGTAAAAACTAAATATAATAACAAAATGGACTTTGGTTGGTAGGGTTTTATTTAACGAGATTTAATAGGGATGGAATGATTAATACAATTTATATTTCTAAACTAGGGGAAATAGTCGCAATTTGAAAATGCAACTTTTAATTTGAAAATTCCACTTTTGGATAAAAATATTGTCCCCCCTCTCTTTCACCTCGCTCGAAAAAAGATTTAATTTTCTATACAACAAGGTACATTTTTCTAAATTTTATACAAAAATGATGGAGAACAGTAAATTTGAAAATATAATATTTTGGTAATCTCTTATAAACTGCGCTAATTTGATGCGCGTAGACAAAAAGCACATTTTTCTTAATCTATTTTTAGCTTGATATTTTTCGATGCCCTTCAAATAACACGATTTGGAGAATACGATGGACGATGAATCAATTATTAATGCAGCACAACTTCATTTCTAATTCAGAGATTACATTAATTTAAAAAAAAAACTATAAGTGTTTCATTTGGAAAACTTGTAAAGCAAGGTCTACACTATTTTTACCGCAAAATAGAGAGTGAGAAACGAAATCAGAATTTTTGTATGTATGCTGATTTCTTCTATTTGTACATCATCTTAATCGGGAGAAAACATAAATATGAAGTCGCAGCTGGACGAATAATCATTATAAACACAGAGGAGATTATTTATTAACTATTTTATTTATTTATTTATTTATATATTAAACAAAATCTGTACAAGATTTCGAACGTTTATTTAACTTAGTAAAACCAAAAGTTAAAAAACATAGCTGCAAATTTAGAGAAAATCCATATCTTTGAACAAAAATTAGTAACGATATTAAAAGTTGAAGCAACAAGAATATGATAGTCTTCAGTATATTTTGAAAAATCGATACATCGATACGTTTGCAAAGCTTTAGTTGAAAGTATATAGAATAAACTTCGTATTAATTTTATTGTTCTTATTAAAAAAAAAGAAAATCATAACTTTGTAAACGTCACAAACATGTTTTTTAGTTTAGTTCGAGGCTTCAGCCAATATAAAAGATGAGGGCAAAAGTGGACTAAGAATAGCTTGATACGTACATTTGATAGGGATCACTGGAAATATCAAAAGGCATAAAACTAACTGAGTAGCAAGAGATTGATACATGTTTATTTCAGTTTCAAAAATTAAATTGTAAATTTGTATCAATATTGACTTCGTTAATATCAAATTTTTGCATAATTCGTCGTTACAACTTTTCGTTCCACAGGTTGCTGCAACATTTTAAAAGCCATATCTGTTCAGAAATATTCTTGAGCTTCTCTACTAACTGCAAATGGCAAATTTGAACTATCAGTATCAAAGTCCGGCTACTGATCCCATTGAATTAGGGCCGAGGCTCCCTTTAACTTTTTTTAACGATTTTTTGTCCATATGGATATAAAATAAAAAAAAGTTAATGTTATACAAAATAAAGAATATAAAGAGAAATAAACAGAACGGTACATCTTCCAAGAAAAACAGAAAATAACAACTTATATAAAAAGTTTATTTGTATAAAAACATTTGTGGCAAAAATATTTATAAGTGTGAATGTCGATCTAAGCTAACAGAAAAATAGTTTATCATTCATGACTGTCCTGATATCTAACCTAAAATAAAATGTTATTGAAATCTAATAATCCATAACAATAACTCACTAACAACTGTATAAAAATGCATTTAGGTTTACGATTATATTAACAAAAATAAAGAATGGGATATTGTTAAACAACAGAAGAGCTGAACCTGAGGAAAGCATACATTTACTTGCGCAAATAAAATATAAATTAAATCTGACACGAGTGATGCGAAAACAGACAGAACTGATCCGAAGAGAGCATTCTGAAATCTTAGAACAAAACAATTAAAAAGTTACCTATAGAAGTAAATAATGACAATGGATATAAAATACCAAATATAAGATCCGTCTGTAAATATTCCGATTAAGATATAATATAGTTCTGCTTTACAAGCTTTCTTGTTTAGCGAAGATTAAGATTCTTCTGCGTATATGCAGAAATTTGACACTCTTTATTATACAAGAAGTTATGCTAGTTTGAACAATGTACTAGTTTAATGAAATAGCCATTAAGAAAATTGTTACTAAATGATATTGTCTTATATTTTTTTGACAGAAATTTACTCATTAATATACTTAACTGTAAAAACATTAAATACTTCATTAATGTGATTACTCTCGAGAAAAATCATTTATATTGTAACTGAATAAAAATTATAATTAACTAAATATAGTTATGTCTGAATAATGTTTTGTTTCATAAACAATTCTTGTATATTACAATTTTGCGTTTCGTTATCAGAGTTGCCGTCATATTAATTAAAAGTGCTCTATCTTGGTTTGATCGCACGTATTTGCATCTGTAGCAAGGATTGATTAGGTTGTAAAACAAGGGTAATTCTACTAATTAACATTTTAGTTTACAAGACAGAATACGTCATTCTGCTGGGTAGCAGATATACATATAAGGTATCAAAGAAATTAAAAGAAATTTAAATATTTTATAGTTATATAAAGTTATAAAACAGTAATAATTTAGAATTAAATTTATCCTTTAGATATTTTCTTTAATACAGTGGGCATAGCAATTTTTTAGGTCTCAAAATCTCTCGAGTCGTTAACAATACAACAAATAAATGACTCAAATATTAGAAAAGATAAAAATCATATATTGGGCCGTGCGAACGCTGGCTAGCACAGGACAAGATCCAGGAATAGCAAACCAACACGATTTGGCGTTAACTGGCCCAAAAAAATGAGCCTTCACCGTGAACTGATCACGCTCTTGATGCTGTGCAAAACAATTACAATATCTTACTGAAAATGTAGTACCTTGCGTGAAAAACACAATTTAATTTATAGAGCTACTGAGAAAAAAGTAAAACAATTAAAATTCTTTGTGAACAAATACCATTCATGGATATTCTTAAAACGAAGAAAGTAAATGGTAGCCTACGTATTTTAACCACTATCTCCATACTTAGTCTCATTTATCTAGTATGACGATTACAATAGTGTCGTAAAAATTAAATAGTAAAACTAAGTTCTTACCCTTGCCGTACGCCTCTGGTAATGACATGTATGAACTTTTTGTCAACTATTTACAAAAAATATTGGATGATTGCGTAACAGTGGACAAAAATTATTTTAAAATTTTTAAATAAAATAATATATATTGTATCTCATTTGAGAGAAATATTTTTAGCATTGTAGGTGAAAGCGTTATATCTTGAGTCAAGTTCTTTCAGGTACAATATGGACAATTCTGTATAAAGTGCCCGGTATATATATTAACTTGCCTTTAATAAAGGTTTTCAGTCTATTTCGATGTATAACTTTTTAATTTTTATATCTACGTTTCAAGGTCTAAAATCATACTAATAAAAATGATCCTACGCCTTACAAGAACAAGTCACTTATATCGAGATAATAGTAATAATTTATTTAATTATTAAATATACTGCGAGTTGACAAATATTAGGTCCTGAAGTGAAGGTCAATTTTCTCGTTCTAAATAAGGTTAGTCAACAACAGATTAAGATATATCTGTCGATAATTGGCGTCACTAACGAAGATCAAATTGGTTCAATGAGGAATACTCCAGGACGATAAATACAAGCTAGGTTTAAAGTAAGAGAAAGATAACTTATTTGAAACCTAAAAGTTCCTGTGTTAGGCATGGAGAGGTTTTTTTTTTGTTTATTTCTTCATTTCAACTTAATATAGGTTAGTAAAGATACTTTATTTAATTAAGAAAGTTATATTGTTTAAAAATAATAAACATAATAAACAATAAACAATAAACATAATAAACTAATAAACAATAAACATAGAATATGTGGAAGAGAACGATTATGAATTAAAAAATATTATTGTATTACCTGATTGATTAAGTTACAATTTATTATAAATTTTATTATATTGTTTATATTCTTGTGGCACAAGGTTTTAGCTAAGCTGCTGGTAAAAAATTCCATAGATTACCCATCCGCTGCCTTGTTCTAACACTCTCACCAGCTAATATTTGGGACGTCTTTTTGGAGAAGAAACTTTAATAACAAATTCCAATGTATCAGTAAAACCATCAATAAAATCATTAATCTTACCTTCAACGTTATAAATTATCAAGTTCACTTAAAAGAATTTAAAATAATTTTTGAAAGCTTCTATATCCCCCTGAAACTCTTTTTCTAAATTATTTATAATTTTTAATCGCACTGGAAATTATTTTAGCAGATTCTTTAAAATGTATCTAAATTAGTATATAATTCTCTTCTGAAATAGTATTTAAACTCAAACTCTTTCATAAGTTTTCAAAAATTGCGAGTAGAACTGACATTGTGGCAGAAGAACTTTATTCTTCGAATTTTTTCAACAATGACAGGAGCTTTTGTAAAAATATTAGTACAATTGAAGTAGGTACATGGTTCATTTACAAATGAACAGTTGAAAATAAATTTTATCATTCTTTTTTTACATTAAATTTACACACATATGTATATATTTCATATAGACTTCGATCCACATGAATTGGAAACATATAATCATTAACCATTTAACAAACAAAATAATTCAGGTTTCATATCCCAAATATTTTCCAATATTTCTATTGCAAAAAAAATGTAGTAGTTTTGTTGTGTACTCACTTTTAATTACTATCAATACAAAAAATAACTGACCTTCATTTGCGAATCAATAAAATTGAAATAAAAAATTATTTTTGATTTACTGTTAAAGTAAAAAATAGCTTTTAATAATTCTATTTATTTTTGTAATAATAACATAACCAGAACTCATTTTAGTTTAACTGTGCTCTCATACTTAATTACCTAATATTTCCATCCGATACTAAGTACAATGTATCACCAATTAAAACGAGATTGGCAATAATAATATCAAGTAAGATTGATCTCGCAGCTATAAAGCAGGTTAGAGTAGGATAGGTTAATTTAGTCATTTTACCTCCTTATTTCCAAATTGTCATTAGTTATTTTATTCATCAATGAAGCAGATTAAAAATAAATACATTCCTTAAATCAAACAAAATGCCTTAACATTTTTTGTTATTGCTGTTTGCATAGCTTTGAACCTTTTATTTACTATCGTGAACTTGTTTATAAACAGTGTAGAACAACATAAAAACAGATTTGTTATAGTTTCCCATAAAATAATATAGAATAATAAATTCACCAGTTTGTTACAAACAATCTGAAATATTTTTAATTTCTCTTAGTTTCCAGAGAAAGCGTTAATATCAGTAAGTATGAATCCGAAAGTCTGGAATCAGATATTGAATATTAAAAAAAAAAAATCGTAATTAATTCCCCAAAAATCACGAACAAAATACAAAACACCTTATGCAATCTCAGGAGCGGATCTATTAACAGTGAAAAACACGGAGGCTGGAAAAGCAACACTGTACCTGAGATATACATTGAAACATCCGTAGAAAATAATAGCTACAAAAATTCTGGAAGTCAAGAAATTGAAATAGACCTTTCAGAAGTAATCAAGCTAGTAAATAGGAAATTATTGGCTCTTCAACAGAATATTCTTTCTTGATTAAATGCGAAAATGTTGTGATCATTATTCATAAATGATTTATTTCAAATTTTTAGATTTTTATCCAGCTAATCGGAGATAGAGACAGTTTACTGACGTGGTGTGTACAAAATTTTATCGCCAACCATAAAAATGTATCAATATTTTCTATAAATAATTCGCGGAAAACTTTATTCACATAAAGACAAGTTATTTCCTGATTTCGGTTTTAGAAGCGTTAGTAAAATATAGCTGGTAAGAACAATTAAATTTATTTTCGATGAAAGGACTTGATTACCATTAATATATTTCTCAATCTACAAATTAATTAGACAATCTCGATGGATTTGACGTTTAACTGGAAATAAGTGACAGGGAGATAAAGAGAAGGTACGTAGAAATACATCGCAAAACAAAAATGATTGAAGTTGTATTTCTAATCCTTCAGTAAATGAAGTATCTGGCCCAAGGTTAACTCTATATGCGCTTTTCAATTAAGTTGCTTGTCGAAAATAATACATATGTATTGGTACTGCGATTTTCAGGGATTTGTTATTATTTGAACCGTGATAGTGACAAACAAGTTCTGCATAATGTCATACAATCATAGGTATGTTAATAAATATTAGTGACAGGTAAAGTTTTTTATTTTCACAATAAGATAAAGTATTTGTTTACTTTCTAAAATCATTATAGTAATGCATAGTTTTATTGATGGTTGGCTATAATAGTTATTTATGTATCAAGTTGGTAAAGTGGTTCTTTAGTCTGAAATGCCGAGCGAGAGAACAGACGAGTTCGATAAAGACACTTTACTGATATGGTGCATACAAACTTTTATTACTCAACTGAAAAAAAAACTTAAACATTGACAAACAATTATTATTTAATGTTATACAGTTATGGTTATATTGATAATTATTAATGCCAGATAAAGTGTTTAATTTTTACAGTAAGATATACTGTTTCGATGCCTAAAATAATGAAGGTTAGTATCCCAGGGATATTTCATTAATTCTAAATACGGCCATTTTCTGCAGTATTTAGTCTTGTGGATTTCAAAACTATGTTATGTCTTTTTCAATTGTGTTTGCCTTGAGTCAGAAAAACTAGTAATTTAGCTTTATGCAAAAGATTCTTCTTTTATAGTCATTGTCCGTAGATTCATTTTAATATCCTCGAGCCTAACTTTTTCATTTAGGATTTTCTTTTTTTTTTAACATAACACCTTTTATAGGTCAATATAATTGCGTTCCAAAATGATCCGATTGTTTTGACTTCGCCTAAACTAACAAAAAAGAATTAGAAATATCAGTTAGAAAAACAAGGCGAATTTCCACTTCCATAGAACTTTAGAGAGAATAAAACTTTTTAGCATTTCTACACTAAAATTAGAAGCGCTCTTAATTTAAATAAGTAAGTACAGTATTCTTTTATTGGTGAAATCATATTTTAGATCACCATTTTGATCAACGACTATCAATTGCTCAGGTACTAGGATTGTTGCAGTGGGGACTTTGGCCATAACACACAACAATTAATTACATTATTTTACACTGGTTACAGCGGAGGCTTACCCAAATTTTTTTGTCTATATACATGTATATAATATATAATTACATTATTTTAAACTTATACAGTGTAGCACACTATTGAAATGATCCGTACTATTTTACAAAAGATAACTTACTCTAACACGTTGGTGTTACTCTAAAACGGAATAGTTTCTCATGACAATAAAAGTACACGTATACTTAAAGATATTTAGTTTTTGGATTTCGAAATGAACTAAACTTCTACAAGCATGTATTTCTTTAGTAAAAAAAACAACAAACAAATTCTTTAGTAGGTATTGATTTACTGCAGATTTGTAACACGTATCCATCAGTATAAAACTATACTTACTAAATAATAAATTATTGAAAGATGTCAAAAGTTATTGAAAATATATAAAGTCTATGGACTAAACAGAAAAAAAAATAGTTAAATCGTTTTTTTGTCATTACATGCGTTACACTTGGTCTAATGATTTCCCAATACAGTAATGCCAGTTTTGGAGATCGAGTTTTCAAGATTTGCAAAATGTCTACAATATAGATTATTGGAGTATTTTGTTGACATATGGACTTGGACTCTAATCCATATCCTATATGTACGAAACATAGGCATGCAACTGGAAACGTGTGAGGTAATGAATAATTAAAGGGCTTTTTTTATTTGGCCAAATGCGTGTTTTAACTTTAATTTGAAAAAAATGTCAAACTGATCTGTTCAAATATTTACACTACTGTCGCTATCTATACCTGAAGAAATTAGCTTTTCTAACTAACCTCGTATATCTAATTAAATTTCTGTACTAAATAATTTTATTACAGCCATATTACATTACTGCGAATTCTATGATAAATGTAACTAAATCTTGTAATTGGATTAAAGTTGTGGACTAGTAGAAATCCAAATTTCAGTATATTTTAACAATATAATACAGCTAACACTCCCATTAAACTAATTGAAAATTTTCCTTTGAAAATGGAAAACAAATATCAGCTATTATTTCTAGAGTATCGAAACATTAACCTAATGACATCTGCTATTAAATCTAAATATATGTGTATAAATATATATAAATATGCAATTTAGAAATGTATACATTTCAAAATATGCAGGAACCTGCGGAGTTAATGTACCAATGCACCATTAATTGGAGGATGCATTTGTTTTACCAGTGCATGAGCGTACATATAGGCAAGATCGACTCTTAGTCTGACGTTGAGAAATTAATGTACATTAATTTTTAACTATAGCAGTAAAATTAGTGTGAAAATAATGTATATTCATTGTATAAATATATGCACTATTTGCACTTGTAATAGAGTAGTTTGAATAAGACCAAACAAAAAACAGAACGAAAGTTCCGATTAGAACTTGCGCATTGATCACTGTCTCTATCCTAGAGTACTAGAAAACGGGGGTCACCAAACAATGAAAACCGAGATTCTCTGGTTCAAAAAGGAGCCCTCAAGGCTATGTTTGGGACGAATCCTTTCTACCGCATTGCCAAATTAATTACACGGGTATGTTTAAATCGATGTATACAAATTAAATAATAAATAGTAAAAATCTTATTAGGAGAGAGACAGGCGAAAAAATTGATTAAGGGAAGCTTGAAAAAAATTACAATAGATGATGGTAATAACAATTCTCTTGAGAAGGCACTGCAGATTAAAGAAACATATGAACGTTATAGAGTTGACCATATGCAGGATTTGTCAGGAAGAAGAGGGGATCGCAGTACACGTTCAATGGTGCTTGGTACTACTATGGGTACTCTTCTTAGCTAGAGTTATTGCTATTAGTATCTATTTTGACGGAATAAACGTCAACAAAAAGTACAAGTTTTTAAACCATTTTCGACCATTCCTATAAACTTCTGAAATTCAGTAAGAGGGTTCGTACTATTTCTCATGTTGAACTAAATCCTAAAAAGTGCTACATAGAATTTATCCCCGTCTTTCATTTGAATTGCAAGGTTTGTTTGACATTTTGGCTGGACTAAAACGAACGCTGTCCTTGATTAAGCCTGTGGCATTTGGTTTGAAATGCATTTTATATTCAGTTGCCGACCTTGAAGTGAGACCGCCCTAGAGAAAAAGTCATTGGAATATTTGAATTAACTGTTGATACTTTGTGGAATCTATCTATAATAAATATAAAAGAGAAATTATACTTATCTTGAATTTAAACAGTATTTCAAAGCTATTTTTTCAATATCTTTCTCTAAACGGTTTCGTTAAATCGCATTTTCAAAGATATAGAATTGACAGATTTCTTATAAGAGTACTTGACTTCGTGATTGGTTGAAATATTTATGGTATGAATTCATGCTTGTGCTTGTTCCTAAGCATGGTAAAGTCAATTCAAATGTTTGTTTGCTCTCAGTTAAATAGTTCGTATTTAGTAGAGATCAGTTTTGATTTGAAAATATGACTTCAAGGAAAGCTCTCAGTCTAGCCGAATTCAAAAATATTTTTGACAGATGAATCATTTTGAGAAGAATTTGACGGAGCTGACAGAATTGATGTAGTACTTTTGCACCTGATCCTGATACTGATAGGTAGTGATAAAGCCGATGACGAGGCTGTTGTAAATGACATTCCCGCAACATGAGAAGTTCAGCTTAGAGGTGCTCAAGTTCGGACCAAAGACAATGGAGATGGTGAAAATGAAGAAAACTTTTTGTATAACAATGAACGACATGGAACTTCACAGGTTAACTATTTTAAAACGATTGCTGGGAGATATATAAAATCTAGTGGTAATTATGAAAAAAAAAAACAAAAACAAAGTATGGTTATCATTTTCTGTGAAAAATTATATTGGAATGTGTATGAAAATCAGTCAATCTGGTAAACGATACATTTTCCATTTCATTTCTATTTCATGTGTCTAGCCAGGCAGAAGTGAATTTAAGTAACAGGCATTTCAGTTGCGTTTTTATTTATTTATTACTTTTCATATATACATAATTATAGTGTTACAGTTTTTCACTTTACACTAGCATAAATAACGAAAGAATAAACTTTTTAAAGATAATTTTTATTTCGTTTGTTTAGGTTACTAACTATATTTAAAATTCTTATGTATATCGAATTTCAATGTAAATATCAAATGTCAAATAAATAGACAAGTATAAATTTGTTTAAGGATTCCGGTTTCGAATAAATTATTTGACAAAAACAAGGAACGAAAAGACTACGTTTTGCTTTTAAAGTGCATTTACCTAAGGAAAATGCAGCATGACATCACAAAATAAATATTCGAGAGCAACTAAAAGTTTTAGTAGCATTTTCAGATGTTAATTAGCTCTTGTCAAATCACTTCAAAACAATTTGTTCCTTAAGTGTTACCTCATTGAAAAGTTGATTACAACTAAAATAAATATTCTATATACCCGTTGTTTAAATCTTTTAAAACTTTTTTAAATTTTTATATATTATTATGAATTAGACTATTTGGTTAAAAATTGGGTATATATAACTAAAACACATTTTTTTTATATTTATTCCTAATATCTGTAGGCGTCAAAAAATAATGTTTACATTTTCTATATTTTCATTTGGATAAGGATTCTGCCGAGTATTTCTAACTCCAAATTGCCATTATGTAAACTCACAAAGGCAAATGTGGTAGTAATCGCGGTTTTATAAATATCTTCTACCTGAACTGGAATCTGGGATATGTTCTGACTACTCATATCGGTATTTGAAATATGGAGACATCAACCGAGAATGGTAACGGTATCGACACTTCAATAATATCGCAAGGCCTACAATCATTGGATCTTTAAGAAAGAGGTGAAGAGACATTAAAAGATAAGTGGTCTGTTAATACATATAATAAGTGTCTGTTAATACATATAGTTTGTTTCACGTTGGGTTTTACAAATTTCTGGTGAATAACACTAGAGCTATAAATTAAGCTTATGGTACGAAGTATACACTGCGGTCCATATCCTGGAATAAATACAATTAAGTCATAATTATTAAATTCTCGAAAATATTCTGAAACAGATCGATTGCTGTTTTGAAGCATGACAATATTGCCACCCATCCATTTTTATATATTTCTAACTTTCATTTTTTTAAATTCTGCGCCATAATAACGGATAATATATTTCTGAAACTTAATTCAAGTATTTATTTGCCAATATTGTTCTAGAAACAGCTTTATAGTTCGAATAAATGTTTTTAAAATCTACGGTAAACCTAAATTTTGAAAGAAAATCTGCGCCAATTCTTGGTTTGCTAATTTAGGTTGTAAAATAATATAAAAAATAGTATTTTACACTAAAATAAATTTTTACTAGTATTGAACCAAAAGTTTTGAAAGATGAATTATCAGCAGACGAAAAGTATACTGTGCTTTTCCTTAAAATATTTAAAATAAGAAATTACTTGCATTTCTAGTAGCTGAACCACTGCCATGTCTCTTAGACTTTTCAAATTTTGAGAGAAATTATTTAACTTATTATTTCGAACATAATATGTAATTTCCAAAATGTAATATATAATTTCCTTTTACATGTAAGCCAATGCAGAAAAGTTTTCTAATTAATTGCAGGTATCTGACTTTATTGAAAGATAAATTGCATCTATTTGATTAGGGTAAGCTACGTTCTAAAATTTTTTGCCAATTTTTCCGATTTTAATTTATATTGAAAAAGATGATAATATAATGACAATGACTACAGTTTTTTATCTATAGTTATTCAGAAAGGTATTTTTCAAGGATAAGAAATGTTAAAATTCCTATCTTATGTAAGTTATTTATTATCATTACATTTTGGATAAATATACTTTAAATGACAAAGCCAGTACTTATTGATCGTCGTAGTTTCCCTATTGGGTAATAGTAAGAGGAATTCAAGTTACTTTAGATAATTTGTAAGCTAGTTTTCACTACTATTTTAGGCCAACAACGTATATCTACATACATTATATTAATGTAATATAAAGGGAGTACCAAAACTGACCATATAATATTAGTTGTAATTCCCATGGTATTATGAAATGGCTTTCTACTTATAGTAAATCAATAGATGTCCCCGAAGACGTTCGTTATCCATCTGACAATGACTGTCCGGAGGGAGTTTGGAAATTGTAACCAAATCTGATCCATTTCGTAAAATTGACATAATTTAATAAAATCGGGCGAGTAAAGAAAGAAACAAAGCGTAAGATGTTAAACATTATTTGAAGTTAGATATATTTATAATAATTAAATTCATCCCACGCCGGAAAATGTGTAAAAATATTTAGTGAAGAAGAAATTAATTTAATATTTATGTCGGATTCCGGTCTTCACCAGTAATGCGTTTACCACGATTAAAGTCGTTCTTGAGTTATTTTTATTTAAATACAGTTAACTAGTTTGAAAATAAATAAATTTCTATTCATCTAATCATACAAAGTGTTATTTAACCATTGGTATAAAAACTTACTGTGAGTAAGAACTTTTAAACTCTGAACTCTATTTGCCCAATTTTCGGGGAAAAATTGAGTTCTGCGAAGCAACAGAATATTTTTGAGAAATATTATAAAATTTTGAGAAATGTTGAGCCAACGAGGGAAGGAAAGCAAGAGTAAAGAGCGGAGGGCAAGAGTAGCCAATGAATCAGATAGTGAAGGAAGATCGAGGACTCGAATTAGAAAAAAGAAGGAAGAAGAAAAAGAACAAACTGATAGGATTCCAATATTAATTAATAGGGCTGGTATCCCGATCTATATTATAACAGACACAATAAGGAAACCAACAGTAAAGACTAGCTAATTGGATGATGGTGAAAAACTAAAAAGAATGAAAGAGATGGAACAGAAAAAAGAAAGAAAGTTGAAGGAAGAAAAAATGGAAGAAATAAATGCCCAAAATAGAGTGAAGAAGTTAATGAAATGAGGGATATAAAGACAAGTGAAAATGAGGGCGAATGGCAAAAGCCAACCAAAAGCAAACAAGTCAAGAAGCTAAAAACCAATGAAACTTTCGAATTAAAAACTTTAGATGAATTCAAGGACAAGGCAGGTGAGCTAGCGGATAAGTTAGAAGATAAAAAAAAGGAAAGGAAAATAAAAACATCACTAGTAGTTCTGGAAGGGACACCAAAGGACCATAAAGATTTTTGAAGACAGGTGAGTGATGTAATAAACTCTGATAAATTCACCATACAATTTAATAGAGATGCTATGAAAATTTTTGCTGAAACGAGAGAACTAAGAGAAATATTAATTGATTATTTAAAAAGTAAAAAACTTAATTTCTATATATATACCAATAAGCTAGAGAAATATATAAGAAAAGTTTTAAAAGCTATATCCAATTTAGATGTGGAATATACTAAAAAACAGTTAGAAAATAGAGCAAAAATTAGAATAGTGAATATTTTACCTATGAAGGGCAAAGACCTAAATTATCAAAATTATAGTTATCTAGTTCAGGTAAATAAAAATGACGACATAAAAAAACATTAAGAAGTTAATACTAAAGTGGGAACCAAATGTTAGAAAAATTAAAGTGACGCAGTGTAATAACTGCCAGCGTTTTGGACACTCACAGTTAAACTGAAATATGGAATCACATTGTGTGAAGTGTGGAGAAGACTACACCACGAGATATTGTAAATTGATCAAAACAAATATAAGTAAAACTAAATGTTTCAATTGTCAAGGAGAACATACTAAAAATTATAAATTATGTCTGATTTATATTAAATATTTAGAAAAAATAAAAGAATTTAAAAACAAGAATTATAAAAAACAAAATACGAGATATAATGAACAGAGGAAATTTGTCAGTTATAATATTAGGCAAGGAATAATGTATAGCAAAATCACACAAAGTAATAGCAACATAGCAACAACATTGCCTGTAGTAAAATTATAAATGATCTTTTTCTCAGAAACATTTTCTAAAATAAGCCCACGACAGCTGTCCCACTGTACGAAAGATTTGATATAAAGCAATTTAGGTCTTCATTATCTGTAAAATTAAACTTTCCTCCCTGGATATCCAAACCACCTAATATAGACTTATCCCTTACCAAACACCCAAAAAGAGTCATTAATCATTCAATAATTCAAACAGTCTACAGAGAAATCTTGTCTAAATACCAGTCTATGGAAACATATGTACATAAAATTGCATGAGTAAAAAATTATTTCTTAAATATTTACTGGTCTACGACAGTACTAAACTAGCAGAGTCCCCAGTTATATTTGAGGGATTTGTTGTTAAAAACATAATTAACATTAACATAAAGTTACATAAAAAAATTAATTAGGTTTAAAAGGCCATTAACTACTCTGCTTTACAAATGACAGAGAAGTGTTCAACCGCTATAAATTTTTAATCAATTCAAAAAACAACTGTTCTCATTGATTTATCCTAAATTGTTTAATGTTAGCATCGAACTACAGACGTATTAAGTAAAACTTATTAATGCTTCTCCAGATTGCATTAGGTAAGAACAAAGTTGAGACCGCAAGTTATCGAAAGATCGAATGATGTGGATAGGTGACTGGACAAATCCAGGCATATTACTTAATTTGGGCATTTTCTGATATGCAGCGGAAACTATAGAAGCTGCTAACATATCTTTTCTTCTTTATCTACGGCGCATTTGACCATAAGTGCTCTTCGGAGTATACATAATAACAACTATAGATCTTTCAAGTTTTGTCAATTTATTTTCTCTACGCCTTCATTGTTTTCATCAACATGCCTTTTTTTAATTTTCTTTTACAAAGTTAGGCTATTTCCGGAAAGGAAAAATTTTTTGAACAGAGACATATTTCCAAAAATAAAACGGTAATTCTGTAATACTTGATATAAAACTTACTTTTAGTTTTATTCTAATAATTCTTTATTAAATTCGACCTAATATATTGTTAATATTAGAAGTTGTAATGTTCACCGCATGAATAAAAAGAGACATTTATATGGTGAATTTCATCATTTATACCAGGAACTACGATAACATCCAAAAAAGTTCCACTCATATTTTCGCATGAGTATTACAACTTTTAATTATATTTTCAGCCATGATTAATAATAAAATGAACAAACTTCAATCGGAACTTTATTAATCCAGTGCAATGCAATGCAATGTAACTTAAAGGTAAGTAAAACAAGTTTGTGTATTCGTATAATGTATAAGAAAATCTAAATAAATTTAAACAAATCTTAAAAACTAAAATGTTAAAAATTTACTTTCAGAATAATTGGTGAAATAAGAAGCCACATATGTAGGGCTAGAGTATTCATTATTTGCATTCTGCAATTCTGTTATTATTTGTTGAGAAGTTGTATAAGTTCTTGAGGTTGCCACATGTTGGGTATTCTGATGCCCATAAGCAAAGTTGTAAACAGTCTTTTGTATTTTCCTTCTCCACAACTTTTCTTTCTGTAGAAGACTTGCAAAAATACTTCTCATCTTCATCTTTTGTTTTGTTTTGTGTTTGGTTTTTTCAAAAATTTATTTTCTTCAAGTATAATAATGGTTTTACCAACACCTTCATTCTGCTTTTTCTTTTAATTTTTTTGCCGACCCGTGTGGAAATAGTGAGTTGTTTTCTTCTTGGTTGTTCACCTTCGGTAATTGGGTAACTTCAACGATATCTTCAAATTGTTCAGATTGTGATATAGATAACTGAGAGTATATACCCTCATCCGCAATAACTTCATCTCCAATCTCTGCTAAATTTCAAGTACTTTTTTGGACTGTAAACTGATCTGTCAGATAATAGAAACTCTCAAAATATTGCCTCGATGACTTCCAATCACATGCAGATACATCATCTCCACATTGTTTTGTAGGCATTTTTTTAACTCCTTTCGAAAAGTATCTCGTACAGTTTTCCACTTTGCTCTTTGTTCTTTTAGGTATAATAGCTACGGGGTCACCCTTTACTGTTTCAGTTTTCGAGTGGGAGCTATGACAGTATCATTGATTGTTCGAGAAACAGTGAAAATTATATAGGAAGTGTTACAACCAGTGCACATGGAAGTTCTAACAGAAGACATGTTAAAGCAAACGGCTAAAGAGTTTTACGAAAAATGGAACTTTTATAATTTAGTAGTGCAATTGGCGGCAAACATATCCGAGTTAAATGCCCTCCCCATTCTGGAACTTTGTATTATAACTATAAAAACTTATTTTCAATAGTACTTGAATCCGTTGCTGATGCAAATTATAAGTTAATCACAATTGATGGATATGGCAAACAGAGCGACGAAGGTACTTTCCACTCTTTGTCACTGTTTCATTTGATGGAAACGAAACGTTTTAAAATTCCTCCAGATAATGTACTGCCATCTACTGAAATTGTTGTAACTTATGTTTTAGTTGGCGATGGAGTCTATCCGTTACTAGATTATTTAATGAACCCATACAATAGGAGAAATTTTAATGCCTACAAAGAATATTTCAATATGCGCCTTTCAAGGGTAGTTGAATGTGCATTTGGCATAATCAGTGCCAAGTTTCGTATTGTTTAGGAATCTATTGAAACATCTATAGAGCTAGCAGATAAGATTATTAAATACATTTACATTTTACATAATGGGAAAATATTAACATATCACGAGGATAAAATAATAAACCGGCTGATACTTATAAGAATAAAAATATTTTTATATCAGAATAGAATATGAATTATATCTTGTTTTCATAAAAAAAAATAATATTACACTTACTTGTCGACTTCATTTCTGCAGTTAATTCTTCAATATTAATTGTTTCTGGTAAAAGTACGACAGTTGGTCAACGATAAGAGCGGAGAAAACAAAATTCCTCAAACTCTTCGCTTTACTCGCTAATGAATATATTTTACAATAGTGAAAAATTTTACAATTTATTCGATTGTTTTCGTTGCTCTCCTCGCTGTTTTCATCGGAGCTTTGCTCGCTGTTTTCATCGGAGCTTTGCTCGCTGTTTCACCCTGTGCTTAGCCTGGAGAAAAATAGCTATGTTATCTTTAGTTTAAGGAGGACCGAATTACATGAAGAACTTCACTCTTTAATAAACCTACCACTAATATTTTATATAGAAACTTTATCAAGAAATATTAAATTTAAACCTACAATCATTACAGGACTATTGATTGACTCACCATAAATGATTAATCAAACATCTTAAATGACTTAAGTGAATATTAGAAAAACTTCTATGGGATAAGTGCTTGCATCTATGCATGGTACTGGTTTGTTCAAAAAAGCCCTAACTAGCGGCAAGCACAATTGGTGCTGAAACGAGAATATACCTTTGTTTTTAAAACTCGGATTATCAACCGGGTTACACTATAATGTTGTAAAAATAGTCCATTTTGAGGGTGGTGCTTTTTTCGTCCTTTTTTTTTTGTTATGCTGATTTTAGTTTATTTGTAAAACGACATTTAAGTATTTGACGGATGTCTCAACAGGCAGATTATTATTACGGAGGTTAGAACAACCATACAGGGAGATGCAACAGACCGTGAAAATTTACATGTAAAAATTAATTAATATTTCTAAAACGGCTACTAGAAAATGTATCATAATTTGTAGGGGTTTCAACAAAGTAATGCTAAATAATGAAACAGGTGGTAGAATGATTCCCAAATACAAGGAGATACCAGAAAGTCATTTGTCAGAATTATTTAATATCCCTAAAACTGCATTTATGAGGCTTTTAATATTTAGAAGTATTTAATGAGGATAGTTCAGTGTAACAGAAAAAGTCTTTATTTGCAAGGCGGTGACATTTTTGATAAATAGTTAAATAATAGTTGTAAGTTTCATAATGAATGTACTTACCCTTATTACGTGAAATCTATCCGTTATAAGTATATCTTTTACATTTATAGTTTAGTACAAAGGATTTAATATTACAATTGCTTTAAAAGTGTAATAAAATTTGAGGATATAAATAAAAACAAATTCTAATAACTGTTTTTCAAACAATATGAAGAAGCTTCAAAATTAATAAATCGTATTTAATCAAGAATATTCACAAATTTATTTTACCCTTTTCCAAAATAAGTCCATGAACTAATGAGTACCGGCTGAGCACAATAGATTCATGCACGATCTACGTTAAACCCGATTAGATAAAGTTATACATACGCAGACAAAACTTACGTCGTTTGATTATATGTGCGTTTTTTAGAGTAACGGCCTGAATGCGATGGAACTCTTGAAAATTTTGCAAGTAAAGAACGCTCTTAATATTTTAGTCGGATATATTCACTTGTAATATAGCAGTGTACATATGTTTTCACCGGATCGAAATGACTCACTCACACTCTCTTATTTAGAAATGAACTTTAAGTTACTTCACCACTACAGAAAACGTTACAAAAAACTCGAAAATCAAATATCATAGTTGATAATTTGTATTAAAATTTTTTCGAAGAATTCATTTTATACCTAATTGAGAGATGTACCTGAATTCTTAAAATATAAAACGTATACCTATATGAAATAGGGTAAGTACTGTTTGAATGGTTTAATAATTTTTAGTTTCAGTTTGGTATTTAATATATATATATATATATGTTTGGTATCAACCTTTTGACATTTCTGTTTGCCAGTCATAAGCGAAACGCTTCCTTCAAAATATTTACCTTCGCAGAAGAAGATATGCATGCATTCAGTTTCAACCTATGACAAGACCATTCCGAGATGCCTAGGAAAACTCAACTGCGACTCCTATGTAAGGATATAAAATCGATTCTAACCCCACCAGACTTTCCGCTCTGACCCCCACTACTATATTCCCCACTCTTTTTCTTAGTTTCCCGAGCGCTTACGCCCGAGTTGGGTTTTGGACCTGGAACCGTGAGTGTCTTTCACGTGTTTTTCTGACGGAATACCGGTTTCCAATACGTGTTTCCAGTGGACAGTGCTGGCGTGATTTTAACCCATTTATGGGAGGTTTAAACTGGTGAAATAATATTAGTGTATTTGATTGTTGTGGTTGTTGTATTGTAGTGACAGTTTTTAACTATTTTTTTGGAAAATAAGTGCTATGGAATAAAGCCTTGAAAGGTATGAATTAAGATTTATTTGTATTAGCAAGATATAGAATATTGGTATATTCTGCCAAAAATATTAACAATCGTTGGTAATCAATATATATATATATATATAAAGAAACAACAAGAGGATATACATTTCTGTATATTTTATATTAGATACGAATTTAGTTTAATAATGAAAAGAAAATAAGGGCCTGAAATCAAATGATTGATTGGCAAAATTTATTAATTCATTACACGTGGTAGTACATAATGTTTTGATATTCGAGACACGAATATTTTATTTTAAAACTACTGATTTAAGCTTTCATAAAATCAAAATAGATAGTAAATACTGAGTAAAATAAGGCACGTGCTAGTTATTTTGCATAAAATCAACTTCATCTTATGTAAATTTCTAAATAAAAAGATGACATATTAACGAGAATATCGTTCGCAAGAGTTAATATCAAAATTAAACAACAAAAATATTTAAAACTAAAGCTGAATTTTGGCAACTAGCACATTTTCATAAAAACTGCCAATATAAAATATTTTTTGGAAATGTACGTACGCTCTTGCTTTGGTTTAGTTCAGGTATATTGAGATTTGTTAAAATAGAATAGAATAGTGTATAGAAGTTAGGTACAGATTACAATTAAGTAATACACTCTATTTATATAAAATTTATTACAGTATAATTAAGTATTATGAAAATTTTTCCATTGAAATACTGTTATTTCATGTTTTATTTTGACTTATGTATATTTTTTTTTATTTAGTTTTAATATCAACATTATTTATAGCAATATTTAAATATATATTAAAGTATAAAATGAAACACAATTCAAGCCCTGCACTTCATATGTGTCTTTGGGGGCTTTGTTTGTGGTGGCCTGGTACCACGTATTTGTCATTTATTTCATATTATAACCGACAAAATATTTGACACAAAAATGTTGTACGTGAAAATATCTTAAAATTATATTCTAGTCTTTTATAGCTGAAACAAACAATGCAGAGCCGGCTTTAAAAGAGGTATTTAAAAACACGTGTGGCGTTATATTAAAATAATATTCATAACTAATACTTGACTGAAATTCTTATTGACTTAAGCTATTGCACTAGAAACCCATATTTATTTGATGTTACCTAGGTAGATCATCAATTCCAAACACCCGTTAGGTCCTTCCTAGCTCTTTTGTTACTTACGTCTGAATATATTGTTTACTTCCCCACACAATCTACATATGTATGGTCCTTGTTCATTGCCCTTCTGAGCCAATATTTCAACAAATAGTTAGTATTCCAACTCATGCCACACAAGTTGCGGAGCCTCTATTTTCATATACTTAATTTGAATTAACTTAGCAAAATTATTTCATTCAATATATCTATTTTGTTTCCAGCGAAAATCAATGTTCTTTACAGAGGTTCTACTAATGGCAGATATAGGTCCTTTATTTAAAAAATATATTTAGTGAGTCGTCAATTGTCAATAGAGACTAATAAATAATATTAGTAAAATTCAGTAAAAGAGAGTTGTTTTATTAATATCTGCAGATAATATATTCACCATTGTCTACATGCCGCATTTAACAAAATAAACAATATATTATCAATGTGCGGATATGCCATTTCATATTGCGGCTGGATTTCATTGGTACAAGGTATCTAATTCTTATCCTCTTCGATAACTGATGGAATGTGTATCTACTTTAATATATTTAGGACTAACTGAACAACTTAAACATCATACCACCAAGTGGTTGACAAGTATCACTAAAATAGCAGTCAAGATATTTCAAAATCATTATAACTTCAGTGACACAAGTGTGGAAATACACCCTATATGGAAATCAGACTTATTACAGGTCACATATCCAACCAAACTCTCGCATAGAGGGAAATAGCCGATATTGTGGAAGCCGTGTGAAGTTTCTCATTCACTTATCATCCGAGACAATTAGAGATCCAACAACCGAATCATTACTTTTAATCCCAGTGGGACCATTTTTGTTCGCTAATATTAACACAAATATCTTTATAGATATTAAGATGTCTCAAATATTCAATTTAAAAGAAATTATGCTTATTTTTGTTACAAATATTAACATCTTAGTTCAGTCTTTTGATGTGTTTATAAAAACAGAAGTGTTAACGAACTCTCAGATTATTTTTTTTTATATGTGAAGACAAGCCAAATGCAAGAACACAAAGAAAAAAAATATAAATTGTTCAGATATGCAGTTGGGTTTTTACAACTTTACCCATACATCACTTATATCTGAAGGTATAAAACTCTTTTCCTTAAAGCGATATCTTTTTATATAAGCAGAAAATACATCGTCAGAGATATGTAACATTTGTCTTTTAGATAAAGAACAACGTTGTTATGATCCCTAATTACAAATTAAGAACACCAAAAAATGACAAAAATACAAGTAGGAACGAATTTTTTATCTTTGATAGATTAAATATGATAAATACCATCACTTAGTGCTATGCTATGTACAGCTGCCATCCTATTTGTTTTCATTTGAAACTTACCTCTATTTTGCGTTTCTTGAGTTGAAACTAATACAAAAACAGTTTTTTGAACTAATTGAACGCTGGGATATTATTGTAATAGTAGGTACATGTTTAAATAACTTTTTTCTACGATAACTATACAAAGTGGGTGTTTGCGCTTCGAAAAGTAATCACAAAATTGACTCGGAGAAATGACAGAAATGACAGCTTTGCCGCGCTAGAGCGACCACATTTTAAAACCGCTCGCCTAATTTTAATTACGCATACAACTGTTCGACGTACATATATCACTATTTTGATGGGAATTTAATTTAACCTAACTTAAAACGTGCTCACTTTAATTTATCAGCTGAAAATAAGTATTCTATTACAACTTGGGACACAATCGTATGATATGAATTTGCCTTGTTAATGACGAAATTAAACATAACTACAGGTAAATGAATAATATTTATATATATATATATATATATAATAATATGTTTTCACAATGTAAGAATATATGTGACCATCATATCATTAACTATCTTATACAGGGAGTTACTATATTCGACCGACAACGCTTTACCCCAGAGAGCTCTCGTTAATTGATGACTTTTGATATAGGAACATAAACCCTTAAAGGGCTTAGTTTCCGAGATACAAGGTGTTAAAAGTTTGAAATCAAAATTAAAAATTTGTCATAAATCAGATATGCCCCCAAATATTTTTTTCAAATTTGGTGACCAATATGCTCTTTAAGAAAGTAATATTTTGACATAAATTGACTTTTGAAAAATTTAACCAGTGGCGCGCTATCAGGGTTTGTGGCAACTTTTATCCCCCTATCTTTTACGCCACTGGAACAAATATTTTTTTTTAATTTTTTTAAAATTTTCTGTTCATTTTTAGGTAAAAAAGTAATAACCTTTTATGGAGCTAAAATGAACGGTATTGTAGATATTTGCTTCTAAACAAAAGTCTGCAAGTACTTAGATAATTTGTAACTACTCAATATTTCTAAATTCTGATCTAGCAGGCACGTGTCAAATTTTGAATAGTTCGTGTATTTGACAAGATCTTGGTAGATTAAACTAGTTTTTAAATTAATTTTGTTGTTACAAAATGAATTTTTCATTTGAAGAATTGACCGATATGTTAATGATCTATGGGGAAGCTCGAAAAAATGGTAGAATGGCAGCTCGTTTATACCAACAAAGATTCCACAATCGTCGAATTCCACATCATTCTACATTTGGAAGTATTGAAAGAAGACTGAGAGAAACTGGAAACTTGTTAATTAATAGAAATAATGCTGGAAAGCCACGAACAACAAGGACTGTGCGTCTGGAAGAGGCAATATTAAATAATATTTCTGAAAGTCCATCTTTAAGTACTCGAACTCTAGGCCATGCATTAAGAGTGGACAATAATACTGTATGAAAAGTTTTAAAAGAACAAATATTGCGTACTTACAAATTCACCAGGGTTCAAGCATTAGAACCTAGAGATTTTCCGGTACGTATGGAATTTTCAAACTGGTATGTACAAAAGTGTCGTGAAAATCGAAATTTCCCAAATTATTTATTGTATACAGACGAGGCCAAATTTACCAGGGAAGGCATTTTTAATTGCAGAAACAGTCACGTTTGGGATGAAGAAAATCCACACTCTGTTCGTGAACGTGGATTTCAGCATATATTTTCGGTGAATGTGTGGGTGGGTATGGTTGGGGATTGTTTAATCGGGCCTTACCTTTTTCCAAATAAATTAAATGGAGATATTTATACGCGGTTTCTGGAAGAAGTGTTAGATGAATTGTTGGAAAATGTTCCGTTAAATATTAGACAACACATGTGGTTTCAGCACGATGGGGCATCTGTTCATTTTGCTGCAAGTGCTAGAAATTTCCTAAACAGACGATTTAGAGAAAAATGGATTGGTCGGACCCCAATGTTGGCCTCCAAGGTCACCCGACTTAAACCCTATCGATTTTTTTATCTGGGGCTACATGAAGTCCTTAGTGTACGAAATCATCGTTGAAACTGAAGAAGATCTAATAGCGAGAATTCAAGCTGCGACAGAACTCATTCAGTCCAATCCGGAGTTATTCTCAAAAACACGTTTTTCAATGAGAAAACGGTTTAGAACGTGCTTACAAGTAAACGGCCGACAGTTTGAACAACTATTGTAATTTTGTCAATTTTGTTATTGTTGTATCTAATACATTTGTTTGAATTTAATTTTGATAGCTTTTGCGTTATTGTGATTTTTACTTTTATCAAGTTCTCAGAAAATCTCAGAAATAGCATGTATTCTTTTTTCAACTAACGCCTAACGCTTAGTTATTATTCGAAATCGAATTAATAGTATGGATTAAAAGCAAATACTTACTTGTTTAGCAAAACGCCGACGGGCAAATTACACAACAAATCATAATTTGTGAATTATCTAAGTACTTGCAGACTTTTGTTCAGAATCAAATTATCTACAACACCGTTCATTTTAGCTCCATAAAAGGTTATTACTTTTTTACCTAAAAATGAACAGAGAATTTAAAAAAATAAAAAAAAAATATTTGTTCCAGTGGCGTAAAAGATAGGGGGGATAAAAGTTGCCACAAACCCTGATAGCGCGCCACTGGTTAAATTTTTCAAAAGTATGTTTATGTCAAAATATTACTTTCTTAAAGAGCATATTGGTCACCAAATTTGAAAAAAATATTTGGAGGCGTTTCTGATTTATGACAAATTTTTAATTTTGATTTCAAACTTTTAACACCCTGTATCTCGGAAACTAAGCCCTTTAAGGGTTTATGTTCCCATATCAAAATTCATCAATTAACGAGAGCTCTCTGGGGTAAAGCGTTGTCGGTCGAATATAGTAACACCCTGTATGTAGCTTAATTAATAAAAAGTAATTTTTAGGCAATAGACTAATATATTACATAGGTTCAGTTACGATGGACGAACAATGACGTTAATTGACTTTTAATATAATCATGATTTACTGAAATATTTTTGTTTTTTATGTATATATATGTAATAATGTGATTGTAGAAAAAATCTTGTGTGTGAAAATACTTTCCGCTCTTAATACACAAATAGATATTTTTCCATTTTGTAGAAGCGTCCTTGCTTTACACAACAATAAGGGGAATAGTGGGAAATGAAACTATCCCCTTTACTTTTTATCACTACAAATTGTTACCTATTTCTGTAAATTGATAAATAATTTATATCTATAATTCTACCTAAAGAGAACTTAAGTGTAAGTAATTGAAAATAACACCAATTTTGATAGAAAATTATCACGACCAGATTTATGGCAATTGGCGAAAGAAAAATAGAAAATAAATTATGCCATTGGTGAACTTGTACCAAAACGTAGACATTAAATATTATCACCCTACCACTGATATTTCAATAATATTGAATTAATTTGGGCAGATTAAAAATCATATTACAATAAGTACTCGTATTAGCAGAGATACATACAGCGACGAAACAGTCATAAGTATGTGGAATGAAGCATTAGCTAAATATGATACTGAAGTATTGGCAAAATGTGCTATACACGCTACTAAAAAAATGGTATTATCAAGAAAAATGTGTTTCTTATATATAAATGGAACCGTTTTTGTAGAAAACTGTTTTGAATCAGAAAGTGGAAATAAACTATGAATTGAATTAATTGTTTCAATCCTTACTTTGTGTTAATTACACATAATAAAAACACCTTCACATCACAAACATTTCAACCAACCAGAATTAAACAATATACAATATTCTTCTTTACTAAAAAATATTTTTGGTTATTATTATTTAGTCTAACAGGTAATCTAAAATAATTGCACTTCCCAGGTTTATTTGTTCGTTCAATACTATATACTGAGGACATTTTAGGTATTTCTTGTTTTCATATTCCTTCAAAAAACCAAGTTCTTCTTTATTGTCACTTAAATGAAATATTTCCACTGTTGTTTCAATTGTGTTATTAAGTGTAAATATAATTTTTGATATTTTGTTTGTCATATCTCCAAAATATGTAATTGTTTTGTATGACCCGCTATCTTTAGATTGTTTTGGAAATATAAGATTAATTGCAACCTTTTCCTTCTTTTTATTAATCCGCCTATTTATTAGATGTAATGGATAATGAGTCTTTCATAATTTAAGTGGAGTTCGATATAACGATTTCACTAGTATATATTTCATCAATCCGGAATAAGTACTAAACATCTCTAATAATTATTATTTTCTGCTATTTTTTCCATAGATCTTAATATTTGCGATCTTCAAATAGGTTTCTCCTTAACATACATCCCTTTAAGATGTCTGAATAATAGTGCCCATTTTTTTATTCTCATAAATGAAAACATATCAAATCCGTTTCAAAAATTTCTTAGAACACCTGAGAACACAATTCGGCCTATCAGAAGATATTGATAAATCCTTAACTAATTTTAAAAACAATATTATACAAACACATAGGAAAAATAACAATATTTACTAATTGAAATATGGTTCCATGGTGGAATACAAAATTGCGATAGGAGACAGTAAAAAAGCACTAAAAAAATTTGGAAAATAAGAGACCAAACAGATGCTATTAAATTTAAGAGGCTCAAAACTAAACCTAAATATGTTCTCAAACAAAGTAAAAAGCAATCTTAGCAAAACTATGTTAGCATTATGACATCCGATACACTCGCTGCTCAAATCTGGACGAAGATTAATCAAATAAAGGGTAACAAAACTAACATGAGAATCAGATCTATTATACATAATGGAAACCTACTTAATGATGACCAAGACATCTTGGACTCAATTGGAGAATTTTCTCATAAAAAAATTAAAAATGAAAACCATAAAATACTTCTAATACCTGATAATCCCATCTCAACTCCTATTCCTAACCCGGACATCCAACTCATTAAACATTAAATAATTCGAAGAGTATTTATATCTTTGGAAAATGATTCCTATTTCATCGAATTCATATCAAATGGTCTAAATATTAAAATTGTATCGACTTCCTAAGGGAAAATTAAAAAAAATCATCAACTTGACTCTTTTCGTTTGCAGTATTTTTCGAAAAGTGCCCTCAATGGTACAAAGTTCTCTTGCAGGTTTCAAGAAAATATTTTTGAAGTCTCCTTTTTGCATTTTAAAATATGTGTTTAAAACTAGTGCTACTCTCTTAGTCTAAATTTGGGTAGCAATGTTTAAGCTATTATTTCAATATTTTAAATTATTTCAATCTTTTCAATTATTTCAATCTTTTTTAAAGATTAGTTATTATTTGTGAATAGTTTTATTTTTAAAATGATTTAAAATGTTGAACCATAAATTGTTTTAAGATATTAAATCAAGAAAAAGATTTAGATCAAAATAGGGATTTAAATATGTTGCTTTGAGAGAGCTTCGGCCATGAGTAACATGATAATAAAACTTGGTTGGTGAAGAAATTTGCTTCAGCACCAGACAATGACGAGTCTAATAAATCAGGAGTCTGCTTGATAACTGTATGAGTATTTAATAATAAAATTAAAGAGTACTAGTTTTTTTTATCGAAGATAGTGAGCCACATTCAAAGAAGAAAAGTTTTTGAAATAGCACCCTGAATTTCGGACTTTATCACTTCGAAGAAATATACATTCAGCATTGTCGACATATAAAAGAGCGACGTCATGTGTTTGCAAAGATAAGAAACAGTAAATATTTCTGAAAGAAGAATAATATGATCCTATATATCAAAATCTATGTAAATTACATCGAATTCACAATCCTAATCTATACAAGGTGTCCAGACCTAGAGCCCTTTAAAGATGGTGCTAAAACATCAGTTTATTTTAAATAGACCCAATAATATGGCATAGTAGTGCTACATTTGGGTGGTGTATTGGGTATTTTTACTTTTATAACTAAAACGAGCCGCTCATGACTACAATTAAAAAATCGTATTCACATACTTTGATTGGGCATAGAGAATGCTATTATTTAATAGCTTTTTCTTTGAAGAGCGTTTCCGGATATCCTGTATGTGAGGAAAAAATTAATTGAATGTACTGGATCTAAAAAAACCATGATAGGAAGATTAAAACAGCTTTTCAAAAAAATGGTTATGAATAGAAATAATTGGAACTGGTCTATAGTTTTCCAGGTCAAATTTATAGCGTTTTTTAAAATGGGCCAGGTTTATAGAAAAACATGTATTTTTACTGTAATTAAAAAAATAAAAGAATTGTTGCAGTCAGTTTAACGTCGCTAATTCATTCATGTTAAAAACTTCATTCGACGCGGCACTTGTATTAATTTATCACGAGTTTTTATATCTAAAACAAGCACGAATTATCAGTGTCCTGTTTTTTTTTCATTTACTGTCTTTATTATTTTTGTTATAATGAAGTCGAATAAAGCAAGCAAAGTTTTCTTGGATAAATTCCAAGTCCGCGTTTCAAGAATATTCAAGACCGTTTCATCTCGGTCCAGCATATTAATTAGACGTACGCTTTTGTAGCTTCCTGCTAAGAGCGTCTAATATGAGACATAGTGAAATATCAGAATTTTAAAACTTCATTTATAGTAAAATAAATTAAGCGAACTCGTTTTATCCGTGTTGTATGTGTAAAGGGTTTCCTAATTTCTCAAGGATACTAAAAATGAGTCTCACAAAATGAACGAATACAAGTATTTGATTACTTAAAATTTATGTAATCTGGATAAAATCTTAAACAGTAATATGTATTAATTAAAGCAAATGCTTGTGATGATACATTTCAATCCAAAAATGCAAAATTTTTTATCAATTATTGTAAAATATGTTATGCCGTCTCTTGGATAATAGTAATGTTTAGGTTTTTGCTCAGGAAACCTTGATGTGTGAATAGAATATTTCAGAACAATAGAAAACTATTATATGTATACAATAGACTGAAGGGAAAGTACTCATGCCATTGATTAAATTAGCAGTAATTTATACTGCCGATATTAAAACCGAAACAAATGACAGCGGATTGTACGAATCAAATCATTTTTTGACTATAACAGAAATACAGAATTCTATTTTGGAATAAAATATTTTCTGCGTTCTTAATAGGAAACTTAAATAAAGTATTCTGAATTTAAGACTATGAGGGCTCTTAAATAAATACAAGCGTATTAAAAAAATTGTGGGGAAATTTCGAATAAAAATTTTAGTAACTTATATTACATATTCATTACCAAGATTAAGAGTGCGAATATGAGATTATTGACCATTTAACCAATTTTATATTATTTTTGTAAGTTATGGTAGCTGCAAAGAAATTTCACGTATCCGTTATCAATAATAAAACAGTTATAGTCCAAAATGATTGATTAGTATTCAGGCATTAATTGAACATATGAGCTGTTATCACTAATTTGCACAACTTTACGATCTAATTATTTAACTAAAACATCAGTAATCAAAACTTATTTATTTTTCCAATTTAACCAATAATATAAATAAATGTAAATACATGTATTTTTTTCGAACCAACCCTTGTAGATATTTCAACATCATTTACATCTAATTAAAAAATTCCAAATGAATTCGTTCGCAAAGCTGAGATTCATTTACAAGTAATTATGCCACTTGAAGGATTTCAGCAAAAGAGAACTTATCCCGAAAGAATTCCTGCGTATTCTCGTTTTTGTGGTAAATAATAAAATGTTTAATCCTTTCATTTTAGATTTTCACTGTTGGAGAATAAGTTTTGTTTTTGAAAGTGCCTTTTACCAAAAAGTTTTTAATGGACTTGGAAACGCCGGTTGTCAACGGGAATGACTTTAGAAACAGACTCAATGCAAAAATGATACGGTTATAAAAGAATTTAAATTTACTTTTGATTTATGTATTTATAAATAAATAATGTCCAATCTATGCAGTTAAATAATTTTCCTAGAAGTCAGGTATATTGAAAATTTTGACTTTTTCCTATTTCTCAACTAAATAGAAAAAAAAAAGAATTTAATGATTCACTTATTTCGGAGACTAAATCAGTAATTTCAGCGTTTCTAGATATTTTAAGTTGTAACAATTTCTATTGGAATCAACTAATTGTAATATTATAACCCAGACCCTACACGATTAATAATATTGACAATATTACATAAATATCTGAAAATATTGACAATAATGTTGACCGTGTAATATCTGTATTGATAAAATTATTGATGCTAATTTTCTGATTTTCGAACATCAATACCGGCGCAAACTAGGAATATTGACAATAAGTTGATCGTGTAGGGTAGTCTACGTCAATATTTTCCTCAATAATTCAAGATCACGTAGAAAATAGACACATACTGATGTAAAATATTGACAATATTCTTGATCTTCTAAGGCAGCGAAATATTGATGTAGTATTGACTTTTAAATTTTTATCTGCTTCTTTGTTATTCTATATCTAACAGTGTTGTAAACTAAATGTGACTTTGTTAAATAGGTGGAAGTAGCTGATTCTTTCTTTCCTTTATTTTTTCTGTGAAGATACCTAAATATAGGTCTAAATAATAATTTTTACATTAAATTAATTGTTTCAACTATTATTTTATCAAAACTATTCATAATAAATATGAAATAATAAATTATACTTATCTGAATTTTAACAGTCTTCCAAAGCGTTTTAAAAATGTATTCAAATCGGGTTTCGTTATCTGATTTTCCAAGATTGACAATAAGATTCACAGATCTTTCTTTATGTCATATTCCTGCAAAAAATCAAATTCTTCTTTCTTGTCACTTATTTGAAGTACTTCATTTGGTGTTTCCATTAAGTTATTAAGTGTAGGTTTGTGTTTAGGGTCGATGAGGTGTTTTGCGTAATGTGACTTATCTGGTTGTTTTCATCTATAAGCTCGTAAATGTTCACAGTACCTGATGTTAAAATTTCTTAATGTCTGGTCAAGATACGTGGCGTTACATCCGGACAATTTAGTTTGTAAATACCCGATTTTGAAAATCTATTAATTTTAGGTTTTACATTTAATAAAAATGAACCTACATCCTTTCTTACTTTAAAAGACATTGTAAAATATGTTATACAAGATATAATTTTTGATATTTTGTTTGAAATATTTCCAAAATATGTAATTGTTCATTCATCTTTAGGTTGTTTCGGAGAGATGAGCTCACCTTTCCTTATTTTTATTAATTAACCTATTTATTATATATGTAATGGATAATCCTTAGAGTTGATTTATTAAATTAATTTCCCTGTTAAAATTATGCTTACTCATTGGTATTGAAAAGGCTCTATATATCATCGAATTATAAGCTGCTCATTTATATGACATAGGGTGATTTGAGTTATCAGGGATAGTCATATTTGTATGAGCTGGTATACTATAAATTGAATATTGAAGATTACAGTTTACTCTTTTGATATTTATATCTAAGAAGTTTATAGAACTGTTATCTTCAATTTAAATAGTGAATTTTATTATTGGATGTAAATTGTTAATAAAATTAAAGAAAATATCTTAATTGTCTAATTTTTTGTTCTAAATTATTCATAAAAATATTTGCTAAACTTAATAAAGTAAAAGTAATTCTGATTGATACATAGGCTATAATTTCATTAATTGAAATTTGGTTAATGTTCTTTCTTTCTAAGAATTTAGTTATTAATAGTATACATTTACATGGAAGAATTTTTGAAAACATATTGCTAATGTAAAATGAAACTATTTTTGTATTTTTATTTAATTAGTGTGTATCTAGTTTATGTATCAAATCCAAAGAGTTATTTAATGAATGTTTTGATTTATAATCCTACATAGTTAACGTTCTATTAAGAAACTCTGCTAATTTTTTATTTCTAATATTGATATAAGAAACTACAGGCCTAAATGGTTTTGTATCTTTATGTTATTTACATATATTATATATAGTATATTTTTTTGAATTAATTATTTTTTATCATAATTATTAAAAATTAAATTTGACTAGTTCCCTAACTTTATCTGAAAACCGGTTTGTTGGGTCTTTACTGAGGATTGTTGGTCTCTACTGAGAATTTTAAAGTTACTTGATTCAATAAATTCATTTACTTTAAAATTGTAATCATTTGTATTAAAAATGACAGTTGTACTACCTTTATCTGATTTTGTAGCTGTTAAATTATTACCTTATTTTTTATAGTTTTTAAAATTAAAATATCACAATTAATTTCTTTTTTAATTTTGACAAGTTTTAAATTTTCAATCAAATCGCAAATGTTTTATTTTTCGTAATAGAAATTATTAGACTGGGATTTTAAAGCTATTTCTGAGTCACTTGCTACAATGCTTTAATATTATTTGTGAATTTACGAGAGATGTTGTATTTAAATCGTGTACTAAGAAATTTTATTTCCAAATTCTTTAGTTTTTTGGATTGTTTTAGAACTTTGTGATGTTTTACTTTACTAATAGTTTCACGTATTTTATCACCTAGTATATCGAACTGAACTGGATGTAACCTGTAAGTTAATTCAGAGTGTAGAGTTTTAATGTAAATATATAAAGAGTCTCTTATCTTAAACCACTTTTTAATAACACAATGGAAACAACAGTGGAAGTACTTTATATAAGTGACAAGAAAGAAGTACTTGATTTTTTGGAGGAATATGAAATAAAGAAACACGTAAAATATCCTTAATATACAGTATTGAATGAACAACTAAACAATTATCTTAGGTCATCTTTTGAACTAAATACCTATATAATATTAACCAATATTTTTAGAAAGAGAAGAATATTGCTTAATAATCATTGGTTGGTATGTATATGATAAGAAATTATTTACGTTTAAACGATCTGTCAAACTTCTTCTTAATTTTGGAAAATGGTATGTCAGATACCGAAACGTGGGTCGATTTGAATACATTTTTAAAACTCTTTGGAAGACTGTGGAAATTCAGATAAATATAATTTATTTTTTCAAATTTTTACATGCTTTCAACTTTCTAAACAAATATTTATGGGCATAACTATTTTTTAAAGTTATTAGATGGTGATATAAAAGATTATTTATTATAAATTAACCACACTTCATTATTGTTATTATTGTATATTCAATAAAATGAACAAATTATTAAAGTTTTGTGGTTGTAACTGAATTGTTTTGAAATGTTATTAGCAACACTTGAAAAATTACTTTTTAAGTAACATTTCTGTTAAGTTGAGGCAACCCTGCATACCGAGGATGAAGCGGTAGACGACGAGGAACAGACTAGTATTTATATTGTTCAATATGATTTTATGTAACTATAGACTAGCATGGTAGGACTTTATTTTATTACGTTGTACCATACAGTCACTGTTCTTTTTTTGTATATGATAATATATGATAATAAAATTTTAAGTTTATAACACAAGAATAATTAGAAATGATCCAATTTCTAAACATGGTCCATCGATCCTGATATTTCCAGCGTAGATTGGAAAAGAAACTTGAATACAATTAATTAATTGTAAACAGCGAGGCAACCATAATATTTAATGCATTGGAGTTCGTCACTGCTTTCATTCTCCGGCTGATGGAAAATCACCGTCATTCCTGCCTTCTTACATGGTAAAAAGGTCAGTGCGTTCCATTTTTTCTAATTTTTCCTGTCTTACAGAGGTTGATTCGATTTGTTTACAATATAATTAACCCAATTTCATCGCATATTACTAATATTTTATTAGTTTTCATAAAATAGTGTAATTCTTGACTATTTTAAATTCAATTTATTGTTTTTCCAGGTTACGGCTTTTTTTAATAAAATAGTTTATTCCTTGACTATTTTAAATTCATTTAATGTTTCTTTTAGGTTACGGCCTTTTTTAATAAAATAGTGTAATTCTTAACTATTTTAAATTCATTTAATGTTTCTTCCAGGTTACGTCCTTTTTTAAATAAAAATAGTATTTCTTAGCCTGTATTTTATAAAAAAAAAATAGGCGATTTATTGCAAACCAGTGTAACTTTTGACTGATTGCAAATCATTAGTTGATAATATTTAGGTACGTAGATAATATTTATGTACGTATCGACTTATTGCTTTTAATTTTGCAACATGACTGATGTTAAAATCCTTAAAGCCCGTCGAGGCATATTTAAAACCTCTCTCACACGTTTTCAAACCTTTTTAAATACATTTATAAGCGGACAAAGCTCAAATTTCATTGATCTACAGCAAAGATTAGATAATATTGTACCATTATTGGAAGAATTTAATAACCTACAATTTGATGCTGAAATAGCACCAGCAGGTGATGGTGATGAGATTCAAATTGATAATGATACCGGTGAACAATTTGAAAATACTTATCACACTCTTGTCTCTTCTGCAAGAGATTTAATTAAAAAATCAAATCCCGTTTCTTTAGCAGGTTCTAGATCCCAAGCAGCTAACTTTGTTTCTGAAGGTAGCATTGTTTCCTTAACTTCTAGTAAATCTCAAATATCTAACTCTGTTAAAGTTAATAATGACAATAGTCAGCAACCCTCAAATAATCATTTATCAGATCCTTCTGCTTCCAATCTGTTTCACGGCTTTCTATCTCAAAATTCACGAAAAATCTAATTTATCTGGAATTCAGAAATTTCATTATCTTTCTAGCTTTGAAGCAAATAACATAAACCAGCTATGATACAGCTGGGAAAATTCTTCTTGATTATTATGAAGATTCAAATGCTTTAATAAATCACCACATTAGAACATTAATAAACATCCCTCCAATTACAAAGGACTCACATTCCAACATAAAATCGCTACTTATGCTCATTAATCATAATATAACTGTACTTAAAAACTTAGGTGAACCAACCGAATACTGGGTTATCCTATGCGCAGGTCAAACTAAGCTTGGCATAAATTCTCCTACACTCCAAAAAACTACTTTAGGTTGGATAATTTCCGGCCCTACTTCCTTACCACAAAGACTTAAAACCGTTTCTGATCATACAAACACAAACTTACCCGTTCTATGTTTATTCAACAACGGAACTATTTCTAATGTATCTTTAGAAGAATTAAACAATAATCTTAAGAGGTTCTGGCAGATTCAGGAATCACCGGATAAAAAAATCCATTTGACTCCGGAAGAACAACTTTGCGAGAAATACTTTTTATAGACTACTATCCAAAATAACTCAGGCCGATTTATTGTTAAATAGTCTTTAAGAGGTTCTACAAATCTACTTAGAGAATCTCAATTCATAGCTGAAAAACGCTTTCATTGTTTAGAAAACAAACTTAATAGAAATCTAAACTAAAAAAATCAGTATTCCAAATTCATCCATGACTACATCCAAATGGGCCACATGTCGCTTGTGTCAGACCCAAATTTTAAACCTTTGTATTATCTTCCTGACCACTGTGTCATTAAGGAGGATAGTACAATTAATAAGCTACGTGTAGTTTTCGATGGCTCATCAAACACTTCAACGGGTTACTCCTTAAATGACATTATGATGTCAGGTCCAACCATTCAAAACGATCTATTTTCTATCCTATTACGTTTCAGAAAATATGCTTACGTACTCACAGGTAACAAAGAAAAAATGTACAGGCAGATCTAGATTGATAAAACTCAACGTAATCTTTAATGTATCCTTTGGCGTGATAATTCATCACAGCATTTGTCTACTTATCAATTAAATACCATAACATATGGTTTAGCATCTTCTTTCTTCCTGGCCATAAGAAGTCTTCACGAAATTCAACAATTAGCAACCAAAAATCCTTTTATTAGTTCTATAATTTTAGAAAGATTTTTACGTTGATGATCTTCTCACAGAGGGATCATCCTTGACCGAAGTACTTGAAATAAAACAAGAAATTTCACGCGTACTTTCTCTTTATGGATTTCTATTTAGAAAATTATTGTCCAATTCAAATCGAAATGTTTCTGATATCGATAATCAATCGAATTCAGCGGTTGAATTGTGTTCAAATGAACCAACATGAGATCAATTCTTAGTCATACATCTCAAATGTTTGATCCTTTTGGATTACTCTTTATTATAACTACAAAAATCCTTTTACAGAAACTTCGGCAGTTACACCTCTCTCGGGATGAATCAGTGCCTCTAGACCTCCACAGTAAGTGGATAAATTTTCAAACTGAAATTTCTCAGCTCGGTAAAATTTCTATTCCTAGGCATGTCATTTCTAAAAATCCTAAATATATCGAATTACATGGATTTGCCGACGCTAGGCAAATTGCTTATGGAGCAGTCATATATGCTAAGTCCGTAGATGAAAATGACTGTATTGCCATATTCCTTGTTATAAAAATAGAATAGCTCCTCTAAAAATTTAAACGATACCTAAACTAGAACTATGCGCTGCCTTGCTTTTGGGGGCTCTTAAGCGCTTCATAGCTAGACGTGGAAAACCTAGTATTATTAACTCCGAACAGTACAAATTTAGTAGGTGCATCCAATGAAATTAAATCATTTTTTAAAGAGGCTTCAAGGGAAATTATCGCGAATTTATCTATTGAAGACATCACTTGGAAATTCATACCGGCAAAGGTTCCACATTTTGGGGGCATAAGGGAAGGTGGCGTCAAATCCGTGAAACATCATTTGCGTCGCATAGTCCGAAATACACCTCTTAATTATGATCAATTTTATACGATCATTGTGCAAATCGAATCGATACTTAATTCCCGTCCATTATATCCCTTCTCTAATAATCCAAATGATCTATCCCCTCTAACACCATCGCACTTTCTGATTGGTGCAACTATGGATGTCATGCCAGAGCCAAATTTATTAACGATTAATGATAACGGACTACGGCAATTCCAACTTTGTCAGAAGCTAGTTCAAGAATTTTGGCGAAGATGGTCGAAAGAATATATTACTCAGTTACAACCAAGAAACAAATGGGCACGGCCCTCACAAGTTACCTTGAAACCTGGTCAGCTGGTGCTTATTAAAGAAGATAATTTGCCTCCGTTGCAATGGAGAATGAAAACCACAATGAATGTTTTCAAAAGACCAGGTGTGAAATTGTGTGTTCTTCCCAATCAAACCTTTAAAGCCTGGAGGCTTTCAAGGGGGGCGATCTGTTAAGTCTAGAACTTTATATAAAACGTGGCAACCCTGCATACCGGGGATGAAGCGGTGGATGACGAGGAATGGACTAGTTTTTATATAGTTCAATGTGATTTTATGTAACTAAAGACTAGCATGGTAGTACTTTATTTTATTACGTTGTATCATACAGTCACTGTTTTTTTTTGTATTTTATGATAATAAAATTTTAAGTTTATAACACAAGAATAATTAGAAATGATCCAATTTCTTTAATAGAATACTCAAAATTAATTGTTATTATTTTAACCTAATAGGTTTTTGGGCTACAATTTCTTTAAAATGACGACAGTGTTTTGAAGCAAACCTGTTTTACTACTAGGAATTTAACCGACAGTTTTGGATATTTAATTTAGGTGTTTTCGCGCTTCATGTATCCTAGTCTTCTAAATAACTAAATTAAATTATTTCTTTTCTTACGAGATTTACTTTGTTATACAAGTAGTGTTCATTCTTAACAAAAAAAAATTATTTAGTCGCGAACGGCTGCTTCAATGTAACACATTTTGGTATCCATCTAAAAACCTTTTATTTAAAGTATCACTGGACTCCCTTGCCATTTATAATTTTGGAGAGGATTCTTTCCCTGCCCAGTGTGTCAAGCAAATCGCTTCTTGAAAAACCGAAAAAATAGCTGTTTCCTTTTCGTTAGCGCACCCTGTACATCATACATAAAAACTTTAAAAGAAACAATAATATAAGATTGTTTAAAATAGCAAATGGAAAACATGACATGTCAATAATTATTTATTAGACAATTAACTACATTACAATCTTACTAAAAAAATATAGTGAATTTTATTTTTTGCTATTTGAAGAAAACATAAGTATGGCAAAAATATAATTCCCGGTTTCACCAACGATAAATAAATCTTTAAATAGTTATTCAATGAATAACTTTTATTCTCTGGTGAAATCTTTTCACGTTTCACCAATGCTTTTAATTCTTGGTTAGCTATTTGACAGTTTAAGCAAATATTTGTGTAAATCAACCTTTAAAATGCATTTCTTTACAAAAAAAGAAGAATTACGCATTGACAATTAAATTCTGTACACGTATATTGTTTCGTTGGTTAAGTTTTGTTTTATTTTTATCCTAAAATCTATAAGAGAAATAAGAGAAAGAAGCAAAAGTTACCTAGAACAGGGAAAAGGAAAATTTACTTACCATTGTGAAAGAATATAAATATTATAGAAAATAAAAAAAAGATGCTATTTCTTCTCAAGCAGAAGCAGAAATATTAAAGGAAAGGGAGGTAGACGAATCAAAAAAAAAGTTAGAATATGAACATCAAATAAATAAATATCTGTAAACATTTATTAATAAATCATATTTATTTTATAAAAACTGTATTTATTAAAGTTGTTCTTACAGGCAAATTATCATCATTCTTCGGAATTCTCAATGTTTGCAGCATCCTCAAATAGTGGGGATTTAATATTCGGGTAAGTAACGTACCAGCATACTTATTATTTTCAAAAACTGCTCGTACTAAAGAATCATTGAAAATTGTAGCAATGGACACTACCAGGCCAACGTGTAACAATGTCTCTTATTATTTCTCTGTGATCGCATATTACTTTAAACCATTATATTTCTCCACCTGGGGACTGTATACGAATACGTATACATGCAATAACTCCAACAAATGCTTATTCTATAAAATTAATTTTGAATCTGAATAAGTTCATTAGCATTTCGAGGTATACTTATGACCAATGGGCTTATTTCTATTACTTAAATAATCTAAATGGTTTCCAATTAACTTCAAAACTTCTTCAACACATCTTATGGATAGTCTAAACCAAATCTTAAAGTCTACATCATCATACTCAGTAATGTTCTTCTTTCTAATACCATTCGACGTCGTCTATAACGTAAATCTTCATCAGATATGTTGAAGATGATGATGATGATGATGATGATGATGATGATGTTAAAAATCTTGGATAATTTATAAACGTATAAATAATTATTATATATATTAAAAAGCACATAAGGTATTGTCTTACACAATATCCATTATCCAAAATCAAACAAACTAACAAATACAGCCTATAAAATAACCGACATTATTCTGTTTAAACGTCAATTTAATCGTCGAATAACGCTATTTGATGTTGGTAAATTGTGTATTTTTATTCGACAGTTAAATTTATCGTTGGTGAAACAGGGCTTAAGAAGATGCACAATCAGAATTTAAATGTAATTTACCAAATATCTTATTAATTTTTTTCTTCACTGTATATATGCGTGTTATTTAATAAAGTTAATTATTATAATAGGACTTTTAGTCACGAATTTGTTAGTCATTTTTTTTTATTTCAAAAAACGTTTACAAAGTGGAGATCGGTACATTTATGCTAATTATTATTATATTCAAACTTTACCCTCTCTACATATATCTAACATACAAGTAAAGCTCGATATAGAATAAGATGAACATCTTTACAAGATAAAGTTTGTTGACTTACAACCTATATAAATATGAGGGTACAATATTCAAATAAAAAATACTGGTATATATTAGTAGATTTCACTTATTATGAATCAAGTTTTTTTGATGGATAAGTATTTTAAAATCAAAATATCTTATGTTCAATAGCCTTTGCTTTTTTTTGTAATGGATAAAAAATTAAAAAAAACTGACATCAATGTGAATATTGTGAAAATTGTGTTCTAAGTGCCCACTCTCCAAAGTGAGAGAGTAGAACGTAACTTTTTTCTCTTTACATATCCCGTGGGCATAGTCTATTACCTTATTTGTTTTACTTAAATGAATCTACGCCCTTAATATAAGAATAACTACTGTCGTAAAAATATGTGGTTTTACTAAATCTGTTTGGAGAGTTATCTGTGTGCTACAGAAAATAAAGGTAGTTCTTTTTTGGTGAAACAGGACACTTGAAGGTTTTTTAGCCTAATATAGGTCTTTTCCCTTGTGAAGCGGCAATTAAATACAACTAAAAAAAACTCGATAATTACTTTTATCGAATATTTATTTACTCATTTATGGACAGTTGACTAGCTTTCACATTTATCGCAGGATCTGCTTAAAATATTTTTAGTAATCTCTTATTTTTTGCAGATTCAGGGCCAAGTGAATAAAACCAATAAACACAAACGTAATTCTTGTTGTGTTTGTAAGTAATAACATTGAACTATATATTGAAAAATTTCATAAAGATGATAAATTGTCGCACGAAACAATACTACTGAAATTGTAACAATTTTACACTGAATCCATTGCTCCAGAAATAGTACGAAATTATATAGGGAGAGGACAAAAATGCATTGATATCTATATTAAGGAAGCAACTTTTCAATATCAGAAAAAAGGGTGACATAAAGTATAGAATAATTTAAATTCATACAGTTCTGTTTGTTGATTGAATTTAAAATAGTCACTCTCCGGGGTCCTGACATACAGAAATAAGTAACTAAGAATATTTAACTATTGCATTACTGTAAATAACAACTTACTATTTTCAGACTCCATTTGTTGCTGTGGGTCACCAACTACGACATTTCACAAACAATTTTTGTTAATGGCATTCACGGACCCTTTTAACTAAGGATGCACAGATTTAGTCTAAATATATCAATGACACACATGAATCCATGCAAATGATAAAGAACGTGTCATGAAACAGAGAGAGAACCCGTTTCTAATATTTTGAAGTAGAGATATATGATTCAAGTCAATTCAAGAGTAACGGTACCGGCAGAAGTGGTTGTACCTTTAGTTCGGTTGAGAGGGGACACATCATTACCCGCTCCTTAAAATTTCACCTGTGTCCTTTTAGATACTTTCTAAACCTGTATATAGAAACTATAATAGTATATTCTCCACGACCATTGGTGGAATGTGTTCATTCAAAAATAATTTTGAATAATAGAATGTAAACATTCTCACTCTTGAGATAGAATATTTATTCTGAAAAACTTGCTTCTTATGTGTTTTGCATGTATTTTCATTCTATAACAACTGATGGAATAGCTATTCCGTAATTCTTCTAAACAATATCGATACCTATGGATGTCAAAACTGTCAATTCAGATGCTAAGATACAAATGGTGGCGTTGTAATAATTCATTTTCAGACAATTTCGGTACCCAAATTTAAATTTATTTAAAATATTGAGTAAAAAATTCACTGAATTTCTGGTCGTGGAGAAATATATATTCTGAGTAACAGACTATATTTTCTCCACGGCCAGAAATTCACTCGATTTTTCACTCACTATTTTATTTAAATTAAAATTTGTTATTACGGCGCCCGCCCCCATTTACATCGGACATTGACAGTTTTGACATCCATGGCTGTCAACATTGTTTCGAACAATGATGGAATATGCATTCCATCACTTGTTATGGAATGAAAATACATGCAAAACACAAGAAGCAAGTGTTTCAGAATAAATATTCTATCTCAAGAGTGAGAATATTTACATTCTATTATTAAAAATGATTTTGGAATTAACACATTTAAGTAATGGTAGTGGAGGAAACATGTTCTTAAAATAAATCAATAATTTCATTAAGAACTTATTTAAAAAAACTGCTGTAGACAAAGCTGTTTTTCCTACGAACGTCAATGAACTTGAATTCATGGATATAATATCTTCTGACGTTTAATACGTTGACATGAAAAAATTGCTAGTATCTATCAATAAAACGTTCACGAAGCGAATGATTTCACAGTTGAGAAGTCCCCAAAAGGTGTCCGATAAAAACTGAAATTCAGATTCATTATAATTTCATACCTCATAAAACCGTAATTGGAAAAGTTGAATCTTTTATATTCTAAGAATACGCGTTTACTAGAATATTAAAAATGTAAGTCTAGAGGTGTTGCTACAAAAAATATAGATTTAAATAATAAGAACTTATCAGTTTCAGTCGGAATTCAGAAATGGAAGTAATAATTAATGAAAAACAATATAAATTCCTTACAACAGACTACTGGTACAAATCAATGTCTATACAATAACATCAATAAAAATACCTAAAAAAACTCTGAATATCTATGTTAACGTCTTAATTTGATTAAACAAAATTTTGGCTCACTGTATAAAGGTATAGATGATAGTAATGCCAGTGAGTTATTCTTCTAGTAAAGTTTTCCACTTTATTTTACTTCTGTAATTTTTGTTAACCGAGTTTAGATAGATGGTTTAGCCCCCACATATTATTAGTCGTCAAATTTACCGTTTACCTTTTACCTTTACCTTTTGTTTGTTGGCTAAATCAACTCGCTACAGAACTAACTAAGCAGTACTTACATAATAAGACTACATCTTCTATCTACTAAATTGTTTTCTATGTATAAACACTTTTTGTGTCAAACAATATCCAAAAAGAAAAAGTACGAATGTGTAATATATAGTTCTTTCATAAAGGTTTTATAGTTTCAATGTTCAATGTTTCAAAAGACTAACGGCAACACTGCTTGTATTATTGTTTACAGTTGGCCACAATTTTGCTAAAAAAGTTACGTTTTTCCTTAAATTAATTTATGAGAAAGACTTTAAAGGCCTTTGTTGGCCCTGATGTTGATGTACAAGTGAAGATAGTGAGTTTTTGTGTAGAAATATTAACAGAACTTCGTTAAAAACGTGCGGCCTTCTGATCAGGTGGCAGGCTCTGTTGCCAACTTGTGTGAAACATTTCTCCTATGTATGAAAAGAAGAAAACATGGGTGATAGATAATACCTGCATAAAGTGCAAACAAAAACAAAACAAGAAGGACAAAATCTACGTTTTTGCCTGTGATTCTTGCAAAACATATTTCTGTGGAGATTGCTCTGAACTAACAACATCTGAGGTAAGATGCATGCCTCTTGCAGAACGAAAACTAAAATTCTTTTGCTAACACTGTAGAGAGAATGATTTTATAGAGTGTCTCAAAAACACAATACTAGACAAAACTACAATTATAAACGATAAACAAATGATAATTGATATGCTACAAGAACAAATAAAGATGATAGAAAGCACTAAATCTTATGCAAGTGTTGCTTCCGCTTCTGCTCTGCCACAACCACCAATACGACCTCATACGCCTAAGAATGTCCCTCCGGTGCTTATTAAGCCGAAAAATATGCAAGATGCGGAAGTTACTAAAGCCGATATTCAATCATAAATAAATCCGAGCAAGTTAAATATTTGCATTAATTCTGTTAAGACCACAAAAAATGGGGTTGTGGTAATCAACTGTAGTAGCGAACAAGAATGCCAAAAGTTATTGAAAACTATACGAGAACAAGACACTGAGGAAAAGTACACAGTACAGCTGCCGCAAATGAAGAAACCTAGATTCAAGATTATTATGTCAACAACAAATATGAACATGGAAGATATCACCAACTGTTTGAAACAACAAAACCAATTTATCCAAGATGATGATGATCTTAATATAACATTCACTAAGCCAATAAAAAACAACAAATCTATCGTATTTGGCGAATGCTCTGGGGACCTTTTTGGAAGACTAATGGCATGCGGGAAGGTTTTTATATCATGGGAACGCTGTCCATTCTACTAAGATACTCGAATTCCTAGATGTAAAAAATGCTTTGCGTATGATCATAAAGAAACAGACTGTAAGAATAAACTTTCCTGTACATACTGTAGTTTAGAGCACAAATCTGAAAATTGTCAAAAAATATTTAAAAAATGTTGCAACTGCTCTCGAGCAAATGAGAAATTCAATTTAAATCAAAATGTTGAACATGAAGCTTTTTCTTCTGATTGTCCTACATATAAATATTGTTTGCAAAGATATAAATCGAGTATAGACTACTATTCAAAGTAGTAGTCTTTTGTTTCTGTTTTGTTATTTACTGTATTTTTTTTGATGGATATTGCTAATATTCTTAATTCATTGGAAACAGAAACTGATTTAGAACAGTTTCAAAAAGTTATAGAAATGGATGACTTTAGGACCAGAATAAAGGCCAGCAAAAAGATTCTGGATATTTTACACTTTAATGTATGTAGTGCCCCTAGACACTTTGACGATATTTTGATATTTTTGCAAGCTTGTAACGTTCAAAATGTTGACATTCTAATTCTGGGTGAAACAAGAAACAATTTTTCACCAGACCAATTTAATATTCCCGGCTTTTCTACTTTTTTTAATAATAGTAACCTAAACCAAAATGATGGACTGCTGATCTTTATAAACAATAAAATTAACTCTCACATTAAACACACTGTAACACCGTCTTCACATGTGACTTTAACAGAAGTTTGGTTTGAAATTGATGATATGTCTTTTAATGTTGTAACTAGTTACAGATCACCCTCCACTTCAGAACAAAATTTTGTAATTGATTTAGAAAACTTTTTAGGTAACCTACAGAGTGAGGATTTTACAATATTCTTGGGTGACATAAATCTAAATATTTTGAACCGCGAACTGGCTATTACAAATAGTTACTTGACTGCACTTATGTCTCTGGGATATAAATCATATATAAATACCCCTACAAGAGTTACAGCAGATACCAAGTCATGCATAGACCATATCTTTGTTAAACAAAACTTAAACAATGCCAATTTAAACCTATATTCTGCAGTTGTTAATAACAATACAACAGATCACTACCCTATATATCTAGAAATCTGCAATAAAATCCAAGATAAACCGCAGCCCCTTGAAAAAACTATCATAAATTTTGACTATTTAAAATTTAAATATTTAATTAGTCAAGAGTCTTGGATTTCGGTTTTGACAAATAATGAAGCAAACACTGCGTGGAACTTATTTTTTAAAACTTTTATAGAAATATTTGACAAGTGCAGAACAACAAAAGTGTTAAAAATTAAAAAGCATGTTAAAATCAAACCTTGGATCACAAATGCCATTATAACTTCTATAAAACACCGTGACCAATTAAAGAAAGACCTAATTAAAAATAGGACCAATAATCTACTTATTCAGACATACACTTTAACTTTTAACTTTAAAATGTCTTTATTATGTTATTTGTTAACATATTAGACAATAAGAACAGTATACACAATTCCCGACTGGTGGATCCAGTCGCTGACGCGGTAGCAAGCTGCACCGCGCACTGAGGTTAGCATGCTGCTCCTTCTTGTCTTTCTTCGTTTTGCCGCCCCTGCCCTCACTCCTTACATATTAGTATTATTAAGGGGATAGTAGTTAACAACCGCGGTCTGACCTTTAGTAATTAATGATTCCCGTACAATGATCTTGTGGCTAAACCCTGAAAAAACTAAACTCAAAAACAGGAAGACCTCCAAAAATGGTGGAGGCGTATATGCCGATCGGCGTCCAAAATCATCGCATCCTGCCTATTCAGACATACAAAACATATAGGAATAACCTAAAAAGGATTATAAATGAAGCCAAAGCCAGATATTATCGCGAAATTGTAAATTGTAACAAAAATGACATGAAAAAAATATATAACATAATCAATGAAGCCACAAACGCAAAAAAAAATAAAATAAAAACAGTTACATTGACATATTAAGTAGCAATAAAAAACCATTTGAAAACACAAAAGAGATGGCAAACTATTGTAATGATTACTTTACAAAGATAGGACACCAAATGGCGGCCAAAATAACAGTTTTATTAAAAACAAACTATTGAATAAAAATCAGTTCGGCTTCCAAAGAGGTGTTAGCACAAGTCATGCTGTATTTAGACTTATTGACTCTATTAAATCTGACCTGGACAAAAACAAAAAATGCCTGGGTGTCTTTTTGGATCTTGCAAAGGCTTTCGACACAGTGCCTATGGAGTGAGGGGCACTGTGTTGGACGTTTTTCGCAGCTATTTGAGAGACAGAACTCAGCAGGTGAGAATAAATAACATCATGAGCGACCATCTAACGATCCACTTAGGCATACCGCAGGGCATTCTGGGTCCCCTCCTGTTCATCATATATATCAATTCATTACTGAGCAAAAAAATACAAGGCTTAATTATATCATATGCAGACGACACAGTTTTGGTATTTAGTAATGATAGTTGTGAAGGAGTAAAAGGTAAAGCAGAACTGGGCATTGGAGTAGTAAAAGACTGGCTAGACTTTAACGAATTAACCCTTAATATAGATAAATCAAAATACATCGCTTTTTCTCTTACTGATGTCAACAGACCAAATTTTAACTTTTTACAGCTGACAAGAACAGGACTTAAAATTAATGAGGTTAGCAACAATAAATACTTAGGTGTCACAGTTGATAAGAATTTAAAATGGTCTAATCATGTTAATAGTTTAGTTGTTAAAACAAGAAGGCTAGTTTTCAAGTTTTATGAGCTACGTAAATTTATGAACAAAAAACTACTTATATCCATCTATAAAGCTTTAGCCTATTCTACAGTATGCTATTATTGTGTGGGGTGGTCTGTACATAAACTTGCTCGAACCTCTGAATGTTGTACAAAATTATATTTTAAAAGTCATATTTCAAAAAGAAAAACGATTTCCTACCGAACAGCTTTACGACGATAATATACTTAACATCAGAATGTTATATTTTTATAACATTTGTCTTTTTCTGTACAATAACAAGGACTTACAAACAAAAGTTGAGCATACATACCAAACTAGACAAATATCCAACCAGAATTTAATTGTTCCTTTTTACAGAAAGGATGGTAACCAAAGATTTATTACGAGCTTAGCTCCTAAAATATATAATTCTTTGCCAATTAAGATAAAACGTATCGCTAAATATGATGCATTTGCCAAAAAATATAAGCCACTCATCTACAGGAACTACAAAAAATTTCATGAATATCTGTAATTCTCAGCATAAGTACTGTGCTTAAACTTTTTTGTCTCTTTTTATTTTTTTTCTCTGTATTGTTTCTCACTTACCTTAATATCTTTTTATTTTAGTACATGCAGGTTGAAGAATAATTTATTTCACTCCATTATAATATAAGAAACTAATTTAACCCCTTTGATTTTGCACATACAGATTGCTTGTAATCTAGGTGCAATAACTTATTTAAGTAGCCCAAATTGTAAAATGTTATTTAATTATGGTATTGTAAACCTATTGTAAATTATCTGAATAAATTATCTGAATTATCTGAATTATCTGAATTCATATTTTTCATCATTTGAGCATTCGATAATTTATGATGGTCTAGTTTTCTTTTTATCCATCCAAGGTTATATCGAACTAACAACTGAGGCAAATGCTACTACACCTGCTTATTTATTCGATTCAATACAATTTTGTGACATGTTATTTATATTCTCTATACTGATTTTTTTTTATATATATTGTAAGATATGAAATATATTTTTACAAAAAATTTAATTTCTATAGATTCATTATTGATATTTATTAGTTATCGGCAGAAAATTTCACACTTACTTAAAGAACTTTTCAGATTTCCCTTAAAAAATGTACTTTTCCATTTAGTAATATATCAATTCTGTTCCTTGATAGCACACGTATTAATTATTCTGAAAGAAATTGAGTTTTCCTCTCCTTTTTTTTTCCAACGCTGAGGAAAAGAACAGAGCCGTTAATTATATAAGACAATCGGAGTGTCGGAAAGGATTACCAGATTTATTATTAATGACTAATAAGAAAGAAAGATTTTGTTTTTACCTTTACCTTTTAGTCAGTTCAGTCAAGAAAAAGGTTATATCGAAAAACAAATAATTTAGTAGCAGTTGAATTCTGTTAAATTTGTATTGCTCTAGTTTTTAAACCTACCAATTCAGGGCCATATCCTCCATTATAGCCGAGTTCAGCCTACCTGGATGCTCTGCTTTGCATTCTTACTGTCTTTAGGGGCTACGATTAAAATCTGTAACCCATGCTTTGATTCTTGAAAATAATGGACCAGACTCGCCTAAAATAGAATCCAGTGAACAGCACTTCAATGTCAGTGGGACTTAAACCCTTAATGTGAAAATACATATATTACGATTGTTAGTACTTTGATTTCCTTCATTATTCAAAAAAGTTTTAAATATGGTCCAATACAGACCACTGAACTCAAAGTTACAATGTTTCCCAGGTTGACAGAGATAACAATGGGGAAATTATTACTATCATAAAAGCTATCTAACACATCACACCGATTAATTATATTATTTTCCCACTTTCTTAATTTTTTATTGATCGGGATAAGAGTGACCATCACAAGATTAGTTGTTAGTGGGTGATGTGACGTTTATAAATTACTAAAAACAAATATTGATATGCTGTCACTGGCTCTAGTAAAATCCGATCTGAGATAATGATACTCTTAATATTTATAATAGTGACGATAGTAGGATTCTTTAAAATGTGTTTCATAGCTGTCCGTTTATTGAAAATAAGTTGTTGGATTCGCTCTAGGCGAGGATAAAATCCATTGAAATTCCTACTCTATTAATATGAAGACGGATTATATTAGTAAAGGGATGAACAGAATACCTGAGGCGCGTCAGACTAGAATCCCTCCTCATTTTCCGATTGTGAGGATATACTATCTGTCTTTGTACCCTCTTTGCCAATAATTTATTTAAGTTCTTTTCTGAGTATTAAATTTTTTTATGGGTCTACCTTTCCTTCATAGACTACTAGAGATCATTAGCTCTTGCCGTAAAATGTAGAGACTTTTCTAATATATCGGTTGGTTTTTAAATAAAATATATCGAACCCCATATATTTGTACTCTATTCGAAACCAAAATAATATACCATATATATTCCATTACAAATATCCTAATCGAAATTACTATCGGCCAAACTAGAAGCTCCTATTGATTCGTAGGAATAAATACTGACTGATCTTTTCCCATACTAATTTTATGGCTAATATTTTCAAAATCGTTTGGATATATAAAATTTGTTTTATTTCAAAACTGTAATTGTACAAGTTGGTATTAAATTAGATACCTACATCTCTATAAAGTTGCTTCTAACAGCGTAAAACACAACTTTTGACTAATTTATTTTTATAGTTTTGACGATAAACATGTACACTATATAATTTCAAATTGATATAAAATTGTGATTATGACTAGCATAACATTTACATTTAATGATATAATGGAAAAATATTATATTTTATTATCATTGTAAAAAATTTATCGTTTTAGAGAAAATAATGGAAAATAATTTTCACGTCTATTTTTTAAATTGCGACAATATGACTTTCGGAAAAATAATTAATAGAGATGGGTCAGTTTTAGATTTGAGAACCTATGTCAAGCAGAGTGCGTGAGGTCATCACCAATATTACCCATTTGTTATAATAATAATTAAAATTGCATTAATCTTTGTGGAATATTTGTTTAAATAAATAATGAAAATATGCTAAAATCACTGATATGGAAAATGTAAGAGCTAAAGTTATCATGACCGCCTAAAGTTAGAAGCAATAACCAAAATATGATTGTCGTCAATATTTGCGAAATAATTTGAACGTGGTTCATTTTTTCCATCATTTGATTAAACAAATAATAAAAATATGCTAAACACTGAAAATGTAAGCCTTAAAGTTAACCTGACCACTTTATAAGCATTTGTAACGTTTAGAGAGCAAACCACGCCATACATTTTACTCTAGGGAGAAGATTGATACCTCGAAGACAGCATCACTGGGCAAATCGAGGAATATAATCGAACTATCTGTTATCGCTCTTAATAATGGCTTTAAATTTTATGCCGAAACGCCAAGAAAATTTGAACATTCAAAGCAGTTAATCCTGTAAACACAATAAATTTCATTTTTCAGACAGAAATATATATTACACAATGATAAGAACATTTTCCAGGGTTGCAAAGAAGAGATAAAGTGCGACATCAGGTAGTTCGATTTCGTACCTTCGATTTGTGTATAATCCACGAGTGAAAATAGCATCATAGTGCGAAAAGGAAACGTCACGAATTTTTTTTATTTTATTTTGAATAAATCAGGAAACTCCTTGTACATATTTCCCTTAATTTACTACAATTAAATATAGTCCTACATTAGCTCTTGTATGAATCAGATCGACAATGTAAAACGAGCGCAATACGAGTAATAGCTCCGATATAATGCCCACATTTTTCAATAGTTGTTTTATTAATTATATTATACAAAATGCTAAAGTGACAAGAAATTCCTTGGAACTCCCCAAGAAGCCCACTCGACACCCAACATTTTGTACTTAATTTTCTAATGCAGACTTAAGAGAGGGTATATGGGAATAAACATAAATTGTAACTTAGGTTCATGTACATATATAGATCATTTACTAGATCAAACGAACTTACCTGAAGTTCGAACGTAATTAAATTTAGCGTCTAATACTCGATATCACCTGAAAAACCATGCAGATGTTTAAAGAGACTTTTGCGACAAAAATATTCTTTACTAGTTTAGCCACACATACCTTGGGCTGTTTGTTAAAATATAGAAAATATAAATAGGGTTGTGGTTTATTCGATAAGGAGGTCTTAGTCAGATTGGAAATAAATATATGAATACCTTCAACGGATTCTTGAATAAGAGAGGAACCTAATATTATAGGGTTTTATAAATAATTAATACAGGTAATACACAACAAGAATATTGAAAGGGTTTTTTTTCAAAATAGAACCTTAAGTACTTTCTGTGGTTCCTAATATGGGTAGCGAGTAATAAGCAACTATCAAGTCAGTTGATGCTGTGAATAAGTCTTGTATCCACAAGTCTTCATTTTGTTTTATTTTTTATCTACACTGCAATATGCCCTATAGGCCACGAAGTACCGAAAAAACTAGAGGGTATTAAATCTGTCCCGAAAACATCTTACTTTTTAGTTAAAAAACAAAAATCAATTGAAGCTTATCTATCTGTAATCAAAATAATTGTAAATACATGTATACCAGGTGTCTACCCGAAAATTTAATATTGAATGATTTCTGATGTTTTGGTAGATAGAAACTTCAAATTTTGGGTTGTTGTTCAGGATAAAGAGGGACAATGAGCAATGTATCTTATTCCTCCTAATCGGGTCATCCCCACTCAAAGATTTTAAATGATACCCATCTTCCTCTATCGAATTTAAAGTAAAGTAAAGTATATTGTTCTTAAAGTTTCGGCTTTCTAGCTAAATTGGTTTAGGTATACTCTGGAAGAGAGAATTCAAGTTGTAATTTTATATGGGATCGCAAACAAAAATTATTCCCTAGCGGCGACGTTATTTAATGAAAACATTCAAATATAAACGTATCTGTTGTTTATGTAAGAGGCTAATAAAAGAAAATTTTGCAAACTGTACCTGCAAATATTAAAAAAAGGTTAACGAATAATCTCGGTGTACAAGTTGAAACTACGCAACTAGCAATTCTTGGGAAAATTTATATATATCCAGAGCTTTAGTTTGAGAAAATTATCCGAAGTGTGCCAAAATCAACCTGTCATAAGAATAAAATTAAACAAAATGCACCTTTGTAAAATTCAACGTCAGGAAGACTTGGATACCGATGACTTCGATTGAAGAGTTGAATTTTGTGAAATAATGATTCGGCAAAATAAAAATGTTTTGTGAACTATTTGCTTCAGTGATGAAAGTTATTTTTACTAAAATGGTCTTGTGAATAGACAGAACTGTCGATATTGAAGCGACGGAAATCCCTACATTTTTCGAAAAGGCCACTTACAATATCCTCATAAAAATCTATATGTTGGCTGGAATTCTTAATAACCTAATAATTGGCCCAATATTCTTCGAGGAAAATTTAATTGGACCTACACACTTAGTTTTAGGACGAGCTAATATATCCCTTTATCATACAGTGTACAAAAGAAAATCTAAACGAAATAAAAGAGCAGCAACTACACTTCCAACAAGATGGAGCTGAGCCATATTACTGTTTAGAAGTGAAGAATTATTTAGATAATGGTTAGGATGTAGGGGCTCCATTTAATGGGCTGCTCGCTCCCCTGATTTAACTTCCCCAGATTTCTTTTTCAGGGACATTTGAAGTCTGTTGTTTATAAGATATCGCCACAATCAGTAACTGATTTACGTAATTGAATTACAGACGAATGTCGAAATTTAACGCCACAAGTGTTTGAAAATGTTAGAAATGCCTTTTATTTAAATGTAATTATTTTGAGCATTTAATTTAACTATAATGTTGTAAAACAGTCTTGTCTTAAGTATTTTCATGGCTACCTTATGATTTTTGAGAGGTAATAATTCCTGTTATCTTTATCTTCAAAAACACCAGAAATAATCCAATATTACATTTTTGTGTGGATACTTTGTATAAACATATAAATTAATAAAAAGTGAAAAGTGGCAAGTAATCGCGGGTGCACTACAACGAAAGAATTATTGGTAAATGCAATTTAATCTTTTTATCATCTATTGCCGAAATGCAAAAAGTAGTTTTGAATAGTAATTAAATCTTTGTGTATATTGTATAAAACTGTTTTTTCGTAAATAAGATTGTTTTACGCTCTAGCTCTCCAACTATTTTGATTATCTCGTATATGTGATAGTCGTTCACTTTTCTAGTTAAAAATTCTGTTGATGACGTCATCACACTGACAGAGATGACCTTAAAAATAAAAAGGCGATCTGACGAAATGCCCATTTAAAAATAAAAATCAACGGGTTTCAGGATTTTCCACTAAAATCGCCAATTTACGAAATAATGAATTTATTCCTTTCATTTGGACCATATTGTATATTACCTTGTACATTTCTACTTCCGGTGATATAAACATATGTTCCTAATGTTCACGAAATGTTACCCTTTTCAGTATAAAGTTTTCAACAGAAATTGTAATTAGAGATAGATACCTATACAGACAAATTTATCCAACTTCGAAGATCATGAAATATTCAATAGGGTTTAAACGAACCTGAATTGAAACTTGTCATCAATTAATCAATCAGTTTGTCGAAAATACCCAGCTTAGTCTACAATGTGGAAATGCTGAATACAAATGACAATTAACAAATTTCTTTATTATAGGCAATAACAGTCCAACGTATGCGATGTATGTTTTATATTGAAATATTACTAAATTTATTAATTGAAATTCCTGTAGCGTCGAATCCAAATCCGAAATGAAAAATGGTTTTGATCCTAAACCTATCTATATAAGTTTATCGATCAGCCATAAGACGTAAACAGGAAATACCAATTTTATCTCTTTGGCGTTAAAGTAGCTGTATAAGAATAACAAAAACAGATATTACTTGACGGTTCAGATGTATTGTCGGCGTGTGATTCCCGTTTTACATTTACAAATCGTTCAGATATGCATGAGCGGACCGCAAATCTTTTAGCGAGGGAGGATATTCTTATTCTACACTTCCTAAAAGTAAATCTCTGATACCAATACTTAATTTCTTTTCTAACCAGTATTATTGAGCGATAGAATTTTATGAATGAAAAATAAATGGAAATTAACGGGCTAGACCAGAACGGTCGATTAATATTTAATTTCAAAGTAAATATTATTTCATTAATTTTTATTTAGAAAGGACTATTTTTAGTGTTACTAAAACATTTTGCTTTAACCTAATTAAAATTCTTTTAAACGATAAGTAAATGTAACCTTCAGTTTGTCTAAATGAAATAAGATTTTTTTTTTCTAGATATAGTCTATGGTCGTGCATATATTTGATTTCAGTCAATCTTAGTTGTTTTAGCACAGCTACAGATGTTTATACCCTACCCTCAATTGATTTGGGATTTGTTTGTAGATAACCATTTTATATTATAATGTTTTCTTTAAACGTATAATAATATGATATATTTTGTAGAAATAGCATATTATAGTACTTTTACAAAAAAGTATTCATTTTATTACTAGCACAGAAAAGTAACCACAACTACGGATTAAAGAAAACCTTGATTTATTAGAACTGTCAGTTTGATATTTAGTATTGAGTATTTTCCCACTTTACAAAATAGCACATTTAATACATATAAAATAATATTTTTTTTAATCATTTAAAACTTTTTTTATTTTCAAATCGTTAATGCATGATTTTACCTCAACTCTCGAATCTTACTGTCCTTTTTTTATATCACAGAAACAAAGAAATCAACAGACTACTTTTAATGAAATAAAAGAAACTACTACCAGATTATTACATAAATAATTTTAACATTTATATAAACTTTACGTTACAATAAAATATTCATATATGTTCTGTAATTTACATTTTAAAGAATTGTGAGAATTTTCAGTTTGTATTTATTATGGTATTTATTTTAATTTGACTAAGTAGAGAATATTTCTATAACAGTTGAAATAATCTTTTTTATACTTATTTTTTTATTTTAAGGCTTAAAGAAAAAATAGAATGTAACACTCGGATTGGAAGGCTCATTTTATGTTTCGCCCAGTGCAATATTATGGACTCATCAAATAGTGTTAACCTTCTACTACTACTAACATAATGTACTATTGTTTTGTTACATTTTCACTTTAGCCTTTCATTTACGTTCATTCTAATACACTTAGCTATGTTTTTATAGTTACGTAGTTTTGTTCCGTTCATTGTGATATTACTAGTATCATTTTTATTTGTTAAATTTATATACTCGTATATCGTTTTTACTTCCTTCATCGTCCATATGTTCGGTACAGCCATAGTTTAAGAAATTATAAAAGTTGTAACCCATACTATGGCTTTTTTGGACTTATTCTGTACTTATCCTGTAATGAGGTTAGAATCACAAGATTTTCGGATTTATATTTTTTCTAATTCCTTTAACAGTTTTTTTGAAGTAACTAGTTTAATTTCATTCGAAAGAATTCGGCAATAAGAGATATTTGTTTGTTATTTTTAATCCATCTTCCTTCCAGTGCTTATATTGCTGTAATATTTTTAATTGTTTGGTTTCTTCCTTGAAATAAGTAGTACCTTAGTATTATAAATACTATCTTTATTATTATATTCTTTTGTACAAGAATACAATCTTTGAGTCTTGAACTACTGGCAGATTAAATCAAAATAATCGAGTTTCAATCATCTTCTAATGTTGCTCACATAGCGAAACGTGCATCTAGTGAAGTATTTAGACTTGGTCTCTAATTGGTTAAAGACTCAGGCAGTTACAACAAACCAATAGTTTCAGTCACTAACGTAATTGAAGAATTAATTTTGTATATCCTTTAGATATTTATCTATTGTCGGTGTGTCATTACTTATGTCAAACATTTTTTTCAATTTTACATCATTGGTAATCGTGTAAGCCATTTTACAGGTACATAAAAAGTAAATTAAATTGACGAGAGGAAGATCCATAAATTAACTTAATACATTGATTGTATAAATAAGACGAGGAGTTTTTACATTTTTTTATTTTTTAAGGTAAACACACAATTAAAATATGATGAAAGCAGGACTGGTCTGAAAAATATGATGATAAGCTTTTCTAAAACAAAACATCATTCATAAATGCGCAACTAAAATACAATCGCGTTTAAAGACGACAGGATTCGTCAGAATTGTCAAAAGAGAAACTAAATAATCCAGGTCCTTATTTTAATGTTCTCTGAGATAGGGAATTTTTTAATTATTGACCACAAAACAAAAGAAAACATATCAAAATTGCTTGAAATTATTTAAATATAAATTTTCAATTATACACATAAATACCTACCTTTTTTACCATGATTAGGTGACATCCACTTTTTTATTATGATATGAAATAGATAAAAATGCGCTATGGCCCCGTACACCGGCGACTATGCTTATGGGGTTCTCTTCTTATTTTTCTGCATTTTGTCAGTTCTAGGCACAAAGAAAATTCACTCTTTGTTGAGCAAAATTTATGGAAAATATTTCGTTACAACAGTCCTTTCTAACAATTTGTCGTAATTTAGGTGCTGGCAATAAAAATACAAATATTTTTGGGTATTTCCTTTATATCAATAATCGTTTGCGGTAAAAAATGGCAGTGGATCAATATATAATTTGATAATCATTAATAATAGTAATGATAATTAATAATAATTATGATAATCCTAATAATTATAATGGTCATCATAATAATCATATTAATGATAATAGTCAGAAAAATCATATTAATGAAATTAATCATAATAATCATAATGCTCCTAATATTATTAATAGTCCTAATTATCATAAAATTATAATAATAATAATCAAGATAATAATAATCATAATAATCATAATCATATAATCATATAATCATAATAATTATAATAATCACGACCATAATAAATCATAATAAAGATCATAATGACAATGATTTTGGAGATCTAATAGATTTTATTTGCAGAATTAACATGCTATAACTAAAAGCTATTTTTAACGTGCCTATTGAAGTAAGTACTGAGATATTTTTTCCTAAAATACATTTTTTGGGGGGGTTGTTTTATGGGAGTTACTGTGCCATTTGTACTATTGTACGGAAGCTGTTTAGTTCAAATTGATTAACTCGCACAAAAATCGAAACGAAACTATAAATCATTTTGATAACGAATTGTTCATTAATCGAAACAAGATCGTATCAACAAATACATAGTTTACAGTTTTCAGCGAACGAATATATGTTTCGAGCTATGAATTATATTGTTTTTTCCATCGAGATCCTTGTAATGATTTGAAATATTTCTACAATATCATGATTTTTGTGAATTTCTACAGTATATAATAATATAGTAAGCAATTCATGCCCTAATTTGAACGATCCCAGTGGTCAATTTTAGGAAAGACCATTTGATCATGGAAACTGATCTAAATGGTTAAGCCAGTAAGGAATATAAATATATTTAAGATGGTGAGGTTGAGTTAAAAGACGAAAGTACTGACCATGTAAAAAAGTGATGTTTTTTCTTCAAGCGTATAATACAATGCATTATATCGTGTAACACGTATTGTAGAAATACCCTATTATTGTACTAGTACAAAAAAGTATTCACTTTATTACTAGTACAAAAAAGTAATCATAGCAACGGATTAAAGAAAAGAGAGCTAAGTAGCCTTGATTTTTTAGAACTGTCATTTTGATATTTTAGTGTTGAGTATTTTTCCGCTTTTAAAAATATCACATTTAATACATATAACGTATAAATTTTTTTAAATATTTAAAACTTATTTTATTTTCAAATTTTTACTGCAACTTTTAGCAGAGTGATTCTTACTTCAACTCTCGGATCACTCGTTCTTATTACTTATATCACCATAGAACACAGAACAATAACAATATCAAAGATTTTATAGAACACCAAATAAAACGAAACACTAGATACTACTAAATTTTAACGTAAATAATTTTGACATTTATATAAACTTTACGTTACAATAAATATTCAAAAATAATATATTTTCTGTAATTTAGATTTTAAAGAACTTTGAGAATTTTCTCATTTTATTTTCACTCAAAATACTGTATACATAAAATTGTTTGTATTTATTGCGGTATTTATTTTAATTTGGCTAGGTAGGGAATATTTTCATAACAGTTAAAATATCCTTTTTTATTATTATTATTATTATTATAAAAAATAGTATACATCACTCCAATTAGAAGACTCATTATATGTTTCGCCCAGTTTGCAATATTCTAGACTCAACCTTCTTATTCTAGTAAAATAATATACTATTTTATATTACAATAAATATGACAAAGATTGCATCTACTCTAATGGGAAAAATGCCAAAATCATGCGGATGATATGATCCTTAATGCACCTGAAAAGATAAATAAAATTTAGTTAGAAAAATCATGAATTTTGTTGAAGTGTTAATTTATTATTAATAAAAAAATAGGTGTTCTTCGAATTACAACTATGGATTAAATGTCAATATATGACAATTATTTTAACCTAATGCGACGTCGAAAGGATTTGAATTGAGTGAAAATTTATTCATTTTGTCAATAGATTGTTATTTGAATTATATTTAAGATTTTTTTAATCTTAATATTAGTTTTACATACATAATAATATACAGGGTGGTCCTTAAGTAATTGTACATAGAAGTGTGGAAGATTTTTGACTTTAAAATATTACGATTTAAACCAACTTCACTTAATAAAATAGGAAGGAAAGTGCGTCGAACAGTACAACAGAATCGGCCAATGGCAGGTTAACCACTCAAAGAACAAGCACGAAGAAAACTCTTGTAATAATAAAAAGTACGGAGAACACACCGGTGTACTCGATCAACAGCAGCAGTCAACGAACGAGCTTTACAACACTTACAGACAAGGTATATAAAGCAAAGACGATGCCAAATTGGTCAGATATAACTGTTAAACCCCTTAGGAAAGGTACGGAAAATAGTGACGGCGACAACAGAGTCAATAAGTATTAGGCTAATAAAAATAGAAACGCCACTTCTATCACGGAAAAATGTAATTTGCCACTAAACTTACACAACGGATGAAGAGGGGGACCCAACCTCAGAATCGGACGAAATGGAAGTCGATTACTTCTCATTCGCAAAAATAGCCAAACCAGCGGAGTCGGACATCCTGCAAAAAGCTAGACAATCCATGATCCAAACACAGAACAAGTTTGAGGCACTACAAGACCTAGAGGAATACATAAATGACACGGCTAACCAAAGAAACGGAACGAGTATCACAACTAGAGATAAAAACATAAACAAAGAGACCCAGCAGAAAACAAGAAAAGGCAACAATCCTAAGCAATCATTCTCCCCGATTGGTTTGGAGGGCAAGATGTCAAACAAAATACATTGAAGTAATAAATAATAAATTTCCCATACCAAAATCCCCCAGTTAAAATTTTTTTGTCTAAATGTCTAAAAACGTTTGTTACTGCAAAAAATAAATATTGAAATTTCACTTTTAACACCTTGTGTCTCTCTTATGATCATATTTTGCTGAGGCAAGTTGATTCAAATAGTAATATTTTCCAGTCCAATATCTACCACACTTCTATGTAACTGTTGCTAATGGTGAACAAAATTAAAAGAAAAACAAGTTTCAAGTTAATTCTTTTTAAACTTCAGTTTTGCAGGAGATCACTTATAAAAACTAGTCTAAATTATTACAATCGATATTCTGTGTTCAAGCTTGTTAAAACAATTGCCATCGACATCGAAGTCTACTTTATTTTAATCCACTACAAATATATTAAAATAATAATTTTAGGCCACCTGTTAGTGACATTGTCAAATATTTTAATTTACACAATAAATCGGTGGAAGTTCGTTTTGTTGATTTGTCTCAATATTAGGGTAAAGCATGTAGTGCTTGGACACTTAAGAACACTGTTATATTGGAGTAATCATAACGAACTCAAGTAATTTATTTTGAGGGATTTTTTAATTAAATAAGTTTTAATATCGATAAGTTGTTTTAATAGTTGGCCCTTAAACAAATTTTTAATGTTTATTTTTGTTCTTTTTGATTTTTACAATCGTACTTAGTGATCATATGTCAAGAAACGTACAAACCAGAAAACTAAAAATATTATAAAGAAAGCATTTCTCAACCACAATAATACTCTTTGATGTATTCTTCTGACATCTGCCGTTGTCAAAATCTTAATTAAAATTGACGAGAGCGAATGTCTTATAAGAGTACGAGAATGAAATCTTCTTTCTTCTGAATATATTCCATTAAGCAAAAAGGGAAAGTTCAACTTGACTGTAATTTCTTCTTATAGTCCAATAAAATGCAAGCTTTCATATTTGCAATTTATAGTCTGTGGGATTAGGTATTATTAAAAAAAAATTAGTGAATTTATATAGGATAAGTCAAGCAATATTTCGGTTTTCGGTCTAATTATAAAAATACAAAAATTTCATTGTAATTATTTTGATGTTATCTCTATTATTTCTGAACTCGTTCTTAATTTCGCTTTTTAATTTTTGTAAATTTTGTTCCTGTTTAAATTAAGTCTATCTGTATGGTCTGACTGTTTAATTAGATTCTTTCCATTGTGGTAACTACTGCTTCCCGCTTATCCTAATTGCTCAGTTTCTTAGGTTACCCAGCTTTGTCTTTCAAATTTTTCATTCTGGCTCCCTTGGATTACTGATTTTAATTAAACGGTCAGTGTTTCATTATAGAATCAGACAATCTTATTTTTGTTGTCCGTTGTTTTATAAAGTAAGTTACCTTCGTTAACTTAAATATATATAATAACTCATCAACTACGACCTTAATAAAAATTACAAATATTTAATAGTAAACTATTAAAATATATCTGAAAATAATTTTACACGGGCTATAAAGTAGGAGCATTATCTTTTCTTTTTATAAATGGTTATGAAGGAATATGGTTTTCCCGATTATCGGGAGCAAATAGTTTTGTTTTAATTTCTTCGAGAATCGTGAAGTGTGCAAAACACAAAAAATTAGTTAAATGCACAAACAACTTAACCCAACTACTTTTAATGCATGTGTAATGCACTGGTTTCCGAATCGTTTGTATGACATTTTTAAAGAAACAAAAACAATCCTAACGTGATCGAAAGGTAAAACCGTGTAATTTTATACATCATATAAGTTAAATAATGTATTATTATAATACTAATAAGTTGAATAGTTTGAATGAAAAATTCTAATAAATAAGTGTATATAGTATATATAATATATATATATATATATATATACACTGCTCAACAAATGAACTGGATAATTGCAAAAATACTGAAATTTACATTTAAAAATATAAAAAAAAAACGTGTAGTATATTATCAATAAATACTATTGACATCGAATATTTTTTGCATGTTTATTGTTTTTTGCCGATGCTCTTATCTCTTTCAAGAAAATGTGCAGGAATGTTGTTTAAAAATCTTAAGTATCAGATATGCAGAAGAGCTTGTACTCATTTAATACTGTTACTGTTCACAATAATTTTGTGTATTCGCTTGAAGAAAATGCGATTACGACGATTAGAAACAGTGCAACTTTAGACAAGCTACTGGAAGAGTGATTTCTGGTCAAACTATCAGAAGAATATTGCATGCATGTAACTTGAGATCTAGACACCGCGCTACACACCCAAGACTGACGGCGGAGCAGCGTGCATGCCGATATCGGTGAGCGAGAGAACATAGTCTTTGGACTTTTCAAAATTAGAGATCATTGCCGACGAGTCCAGATTTCGTTTGTATACGTGTGATGGTCTTTTTTTGGTGGTGGTCTTAATTAATGAGACAATGACGGCCATACGATATCGCGACAGGGGTATAGAGCCGATAACCGTTTTGTGCTGCAATAGGCGAACGATTCGTTTTCATTGACGATAATGCCCTTCCTCACCGTGCGAGAATTGTAAACGATCGCATACAATATCATGAAATTACAAGAATGGAGTAGCCACCATGTTGACCGGATATGAATTGTATTGAACATGTTTGGACCGAAATGTCTAGGCGATTAAACCGGATTCAAGAGCCTCCCCAAACCTTAGAAAAGTTGGCTAATGAGTTGCAGGCAATTTAGGAAATCATACCTCAGGAATTTATCAATCATTTAATAATTAGCCTTCCAAATAAAGTGACAGCACTAAGGCGGGCAAGGGAAGGTCCAACAATTTATCAGTTTTCTTGTAATTGTTAAATTTTGCATTGAAAATGTTTTTCTTTTTCATGGGAATCAATAAAATAATTTTTATTTTACATGATTTTCTACTTTATTTTAAATTATTGACAAACAAAATACAAAGTTTTAAGATATCTACTTCAATTGTTGAGCAGTGTATATACTACATGTATATATATATATATATATATACATGTACGCTATATATATATATATCGGTATGTAATTAATATCGCAACTTTAATAGATTATAAACAAAGTCTTGATATAGAGAAACCAAAAACAAATAAATTACAAAATAATAGGATTAAACACAAACAAAATAACATATCTAGAAGCTACCAAAACAAACACTAAATTAATAGGTTTGTGTTTGACGTTTAACAACGCAACCCATTAACTCAGTGTGGCCAACAAACATATAACATTTGGAGACAGGACGTATTTATGTATTTAACTTAGAATTTTCAAAGTAGCCATATATTATTAATTTGAAATCACAAGTTTTGAAATGTTAAATACGAAATATTGTAGAAAAAGTTATTAACATTTTGAGAAAAACTTTTTTTTTTTAGTTTTTTAACGTAAATTTATTTTTAAACAATGCCACATTTATCAAACAAAAAATGTACCTAAGCCCTTTCACTAAATTTTTAGGGTTCTTGTACGTAATTTGTAATTCCGCAAAGAAGTTATAAGGCCACATTAAACTTATGTATTTTTATTTGATTATATTTACATATTTAAGCAGTAGCATGCAATATAATTATTGTATATTAATTTAAGAAGAAAAGAACTTTTGTCTCCTCTGTGCTCTAAATACCCTAAGCAGTCTATCAACTTATCACTGTCCTTGACTCTTCTTTCTGATGTTTCGTATTCTACTGTATATTTCTTTGTTGTTGTAATATGGAGGTATTTTTCTGTTTCGTTTATGAATCTGATTTGGACCAACATTTCTCTCTCTTTATACTTAGTAGTTTGTTTTATTGTTCTTTCAGTCCACATTATACTTCCTTTAGGCCTTAAATATTTATATTATTTTCTCTTTTTTCAATTATATCGCAATGAGTTGTCTTGCGTTATAATTAAATTATCCTTGCTAGTCTTAATTATTCCAATTTAAAAGGAACAATAACTTAGTCAAGAATATATTATATATTACTATTGCTAATATTGTCTTATCGCAGCCTAAATTCTTAAGCTTACAAATAAAGTGTAAGCAAATAATATTTATATATCCTAATCCATTCTTTGTCGCTGATGTTTTTTAGTTTCTACTGCGTTTTGTATTTTTAATTTTTTCTTTTTCTTTTTTCAGTTATGAATGTTTTCTTTAATTTTTCGAGTCTTCTTGCTATACGGTGTTCATTTAGTGTTATTGATATTTTAAAATAGTTCATCGATATTTTTATTAAGTTTCTTTTCTGCACCAGGTTTCTTCTGGATTTCACGCGTAGGAAGTGAAGATATTTTTTTAAGTTGACGATCAAAAATATTTGAGTATATTATGAATAATAATATAAATTTGCTATTTAAACACCAAGTAAAAACTTTTTATGTGAGTATCTTGTGACATTTATTCAACCGAATAAGATATTGCACCCTATTAATCGGTTGGTACATGATAAACTGATGATGAACATGTTTCAGTTTGAATAACATTGGTCTCAATTTTCAGGTATCTTGAGAAATGGATCAAATATCGTACCAAACTAAGGAAACTTTCTTATTTTCACAAACGAGTTAAAAATATTTAGATTTAATGGCAATAATAAGAATTGAGTTGCTATTCTATTTATGCACAGCAGTATAAGGAGGAGATTTTGCTATTAATATATTAAGTATCGTAATTTTTTCTAGGTAATTACACGAAAATTTAGAAAGCTACCTAAAAACCCATCTACTATTGATTTGATTTCACTTTAGGAGTTTCGTAACTACAAGAAAGTCTTCTAACGTTTTGTTATGCACTGAAAATTTATCAATGCAGAAACTTTACACCCAATTTGATTTGAATAATTTTTGAGGCCTTTTCTGGCACTCTACGCCGCACAAAATTCATAATGGAAGCTGAAAAGAAACTTTTTCATTTAGACTTCCAGAATTGTTCCTTGAAATTTGAAATGCAGGGGTTTTATTGCTTACTTTTTTAATTGTTTATTTTATTTTTTCTTTTACGAGGGTATTTGGAAATTTTTGTTTCAATCGAGTTTATTATATATATATTTTAAAAATACGCTACGTTTTAAAATTGTCACTTACACATGCTCAACGCTATAACTCTGTTATGTCTACGCATCTGATGTTGATTGTCTAGAAGCTGGATCACTTCAAGGTTGAGATGTTTATTGAGTCTTTCTTCATGTCTCCTGGCGGCTTTCTTGATTTCTCCTGAGATAGATTCAACTTGCACGTTCCTGTGTAAGTAGCTGTTTCGAACATATCAAGAAGCATATTCCTTAATATTCCGTTATGGACGGTTTCTAGGCATCTGTAATTGCTATTTTGTTAGTACAACCCCATAATTAAAGGTTACATATCTATATAGGTTTTAAAATTTGTTTGTAAACCAGTACTTTATTTTGCATGATAAGCTAGAAGTGCCTATTCATCAACCATTTTTTTATTTTTAATTGCTCGGCATTTATTGGTTTTCCATTTTAGCCCTGAATGTTCGCTGGTATAGATATGATTATAAAGAAAATATTTTTATTGATATGATATTCATATCACACTTTATCAACTTCTTTAAAGATATCTACAAATTAGGCGAGCAGATTATTCTTCCAATGATTACTCTATTTGACTTATTATATGGTGGATCTGATCAATAATTGAGTGTTAATCGTGGTTTGAGGGGATTTTAATTTTAATGACTGGCGGAAGGAAGCAGGGAATAAATCTTTAATTTTTTCGATTCAAAATTGATAGGATTCTTTACGTTATCGACATTTCCAATGAACTGCAGTATATTTAAGTAGTTTCATTTAAAACTAATAGAATTCGACTCTTCTTTCAAAGTTATTTTCTAACAGCTGTTGGACGATATATACATATGCTATATAGGGATATTATTTTAACTTTTTTAACATTCTAACAAAATTATATGTGTTTTTTTTTGGAACGCAAGAACCAGGAGAAGTTTTTTGTTTTCAACGTTCTCAGTTGGTGTACGACTATTAAGTATTAAATAAATCACAAATTTCTGTCATTATTTTATCTTCTCAGCCAATTATAATTAAAATTTCTTTCATTTAGTAAGCAGCAATACTAGATTACATTAACTCGATTTTTTTAATGAAAATATCAAGCATATTACTGATATTACAACAACTAATTACAAATTAGTATGTAGTTTTTTTGTCAATTAATGTATTTATTGTCATTTCATTCTTTTTAAATAAATACATATTTTTGGTCCAGCAGGTTAAAATAATTATTCTAATAATTATACTGTCGGATAGACAATCGCATTATATTTAAAAAAATAACGTAATGTCTCATATATGTGTAACTTGACATTATCCTTCAGAAATTAACGTGTTTTAGAATTTTTTCAATAGTCGTCTATTCTTGAAATAATGAATTTTACACTGCATTTTATTGTGAATTGACCCGAGCACTACTTTAGTAGTAATTGATGAGGTTTTTTCCTCAGAATTAGTTTTAGTTATCAGGGATTTTCAATTGTCTATTTAGCGGCCTTACTGAAAGTAATTTATAAATTTTTGTAAGCGTTACGGTTTTTCTAATACCAACTACCAACGACTATTATTACTTTATTCTGCAAATTCTGTATAATATCTATACAATTCTTGTCAACATACTCTACATCTGGATGTCATAGTTCGGAAGAGCTTAAACAGAAGTATTTTATTGTAAATGGAAAATGGATAGGTTACAGTCACTACTAATTATATTCAGAAAAATAGAATGTTCTTTTAAATTATTAAATAACTTTATTAGAGGAACAACTTTTCTAAGATTTTGAATAATAAAAAATTTTGTTTGTCAGCGATATCTTTCCTATACCACATAATATAAGGTGAAATGCGGCGTTTCTTTAAATATGTACACAAATCATTCATACATAATCAGTACTCATCCACTAGCAGTTTTTGGTGTCTTTAATTTGGAGGAATATTTATTTTAATATGCAAGCGAAGTTGAATCGACTTTTCTGCATTAAAATTATGAAAACAAAAATGTTACAAAAAAGGTAAAAAATAATATTTAAAATAGGTAAATATGTATGGTAAATGACAAAATACCAATAACATCGTATGGTTTACAATAATATTAAACCACCCGTTTACTTCCAGTTATGCGAGTCTTCACTTCTTCCTTTCACTATTTATGTGCTATGGTTAAAATGGCAATGAGAAATTGCTGGAAATAAATGTCACTTAAGCCGATAGAGAAATTCAGGGAGACTGTCAATAAAATATTTTAAAATTAAAATATTGTTTGCAACAGTAAGAAAGGTGGTGAAATGACAAATTTGACATAGGTGAATTATAGGCACTTATGTTTTTAATTTCAGTTTGTAAAAAGGCAGTGAAGTTTTCCTGTAAATTAAGTCTATTTAATCCACATGAGTGTTATAATATTATTTAAGCCTATAAGTTGCAATAGCATTTAAGTATATTTTCGGCCTTTCTAGGAAAATAGTTCATCGCGATGAGTCAAATCCAAACTTATTTCATAAAAGAATGAACTAATATTGTAATTCTTTCTTTACCCCAATCAAATCCCAAAAAATCATTCACTTAAAATCTATCTATAAAGAGAGAAGAAGAAAAATAGCTCATGAATAAGACTAAATTGGCAAATAATATGACGACGAACGACTTCATAAAAAGACAAGAAAGTAAAGTCGTCATACAAAATAAAATAGCTTTTGAATACATGTTGCACATAGAAATTTCTTTTTTTTTAAATAGTAAACGTTTACTTCAAAATTTTTGGAATAGTCTATATAATTTTGAAGATATTTATTTTTATTGAATTTGAGAATGTTTTATATTGGTGACAACCGATATTTACAAAGAACTCTTTTGGCAGGTATTTGTTTGCATTTTATATTTTCCACCAGAGCGGAAAACTGTTACCCCTAGTAAAATTAATATTTGGCATTAAAATTCCTAACCGTAACAATCTTAACATAGAATCATGAATAGGTTATTCGCCAGATAAATCCGAAGAGATCCATTTCAATAAATCAGACAATCTCTTGACAAGAAAACTCTGCATCATACATAATTTATGGGATATATACACGAACGCCAACGATTAAAGCGTTTTACGGTTCGTGGCTAATATTTGCTCGATGGAACTGGAGCTGCTAGAGGACTATCTCAGACACCTGTGTCCTCCACCCGGCAAAATGACAAACGTCGGAGTCGTACAATAATGGACAGACAATACATCCAGGATAGATGAGAGACAGTTTTAATCTAGGCTTTTGCTGACCAATGTTTTATGAATTTGTCGTTTTTTAATAGTAAATCAGACTGAACTATGTTCGTTGTTAGAGGTAAATCGAATAGCAGTTTTTGATGGACATTCAAATTATTTTGTTTTGACTAGATATATAAAAATTTAAGCTGTCTCCTGTAAAAATATGTTATATAAATAATTAGTATATTATCTGTTTGTGAATAACCACAGAGATAGTGTATTCGCCGTTTTATGATATTAAAATACTAATATTATAAAAGTAAAGGGGTTGCAACTTCTCACGTAAAATCTGAGATTTTGTTCATTATTGGATCTTTCATGAATACAAACCGCAACAGTAATCAATTTCTTGGAATCTGTAAATACATAACATCAGTATTTATAGATGTAAATGGTTTAATTTACCGTTTTAAATCAGATACTTATTATAAATTTTGTGAATAAACGTACAAGAGAAATATTAAAATCTAGACTATTTAACTGAAACGTTTTAGATGAACCACTTTATAGCGAATGCTGCAAGAAGAAACAAAATAATTTCTGCTTACAAAATACAGCGCTTTCAATTTAAAACCAACCAGTCGAAATAACTTTTTATTTTAGTTAAATTTAAGAATAATAAAAAACACGCGAAATTTTATATCAATGTTGAAATTTAAAAATAATATTCATCTATTTCCAAGTTTCACCCCTTCAGCGCATCCTCACCCCTATTAAGAAAGCCAAATGGCAACCCCTAACTTGTGATACATCAAATTAAAGCTTAAGAAAAATGCAACCCAACCGTGTAAACAAAAATATATTCTATCGATTTATTTCAAATATCATTAAATATTGTGAAATTACTTCAGAGACTGAAACAAAGTTATTTACCAAAAAGTCCGAAAATTTATTTACAACTGTTTAAAGTGGGCTCCGTTATTCCATAAACAATAACATAAACTATTTTCAAATTCTTCTCGAACTTTCCGCAACGTTTCCTTCGTAATTCGTTTACATTCTCCTGTTATCCTACGTCTTAGTTCTTGAATATCTTCGGGAGGGGTTTTATAAATCAACGGTTTTAAATAGCCCCACAAGAAAGTCAAGTGGCGGTAGATCTGGAGATCTTGCCTGCCATTCAATAAAACCCCTTCTACCAATCCAATGCCTCGGAAATCTTTCGTTTAACCACTGTCGTACTGCTATTGCATAATGTGTTATATCACTATCCTGCTGAAGGTAAATATTCTGTTCGTCTAGCATTGGAGGTAAAATTGTCCCGTCAGATTTTCCTCCAAAAAAAGTGGTCCAATTCTTTCACTTTCAAGAATACCAGCCCATACATTGATCTTCGCAAGAAACTGAGTTTTATCCTGTAGAAATAGGTGAGGGTTTTAGTTGTCTCAATATTTATAGTTATTTTTATTAACAAAGTCATTTAAATAAAATGTTGATTCATCACTGAAACAAATATTTTTGACTAAATGTGTCTCATCTTGTATCTTTTGGGTCATTGTTTCACAAAATTCAATTCTGCGATCATAATCGTCTTCAGTAAGCTGCTGATAAATTTGTATTTTGTATGGAAAAAACTTATTCCATTTTAATACTTTGTGTATGAAACCAACAGAAATATTTGTCATTTGACACTTTTAGAATTGAATAGGAAGGATCTACAGGAAAATGACCTTGTACTTCAATTTGTGAATAATATTTTTAAATTTCCCACTTGATATAAAATGAAACATGTTTTTTATTTTTCTTAAATTTAACTAAAATCAAAAGTTATTGCGACTGGTTGATTTTTAAATGAAAGCACTGTATTAGTATACTGTAAAATTTAATAATTTACAAATTTCGTTTTCTCTATACACTCTATACATATAAATTATAAAGCTGTGAATCATTATAATCTTATTCCGATATGGAAAATGTTAATTAGCTGAGGCAATGCATTAATGTGATGTATTTAGGCGAGGAATAAATAAACTAATGAGTTGAAACGTCTAGAAAACTCTATTTTTTAACGTATTTGATAAATTTGTAAAAGTAGCTAAATGTAAGTCGTAACAACCGTACCTACATCCATACTCTATCCTAATATGAACCGGAATGATTGCAAATTCCCAACTACAATATTATCAATATTTCGCATAAGTAACAAAATGAATTGTGTGTTTATTAATAAGTAACTTTTTAAAATTTATAAATATATCCTAAGTGATTTTTAAAAATATGCTTACCAAAAATTGTATAAACTAATGTAAATATTTGGAATATTTTTTATTTGAATGAATCAACCAATTTACCAGTTAGTAACAGTAACGCTACGTACTTAGTTAAGTAAATTTGCATACTAGAATGAAATTAAATTAATAAAAAACAAGAATCGGTAAACTAAACTCAGAGAAATGCAAATACCAGTTTTACAGTTTTTTACTAAAAATGTTTGTTTTCAGCAAACTAGTATACTATATTAAAAAAACAAAAATTGACTGTTTACACCAAACCATAAATTGGACAGAAAACCGTAAAAGACCAGATTAATTAAAAGGAACAGGATTTGCAACCAGGTACACTGTCCCAAAGGAACAATATCATAGTATTAACAACATCGCTCGTACTGGATAACTATACTGAATATTACATAAAATAAGAAGATGGTAAGACAGCCTTCATCCAAAGTTACTGAAGTTAAAGCAGATACAAGTTAGGTCAGTTATAGGCTTGATATACGGAGTGACTCATTAGTGTGGCAAAGCTCGATTAGCCCGCTATTATCGAAGTTACGAAAAAAAAAGTATTTACAAAAAGTGAAGGCAGTATGTTTTTTAAATGGAATACCCCGGATATTTTTCCATTTTTATAAATCTCTTGCTGAGCTGATTTGAACTATTTATCTCCCTTAATATCTATTATGTTTAATAAAGGATTTACAGCCACCTGAAAATCACATTTTTTGAATTTAGATGTATGTAGCAGCCAAACCGTTGAAACTCAATAAAAACAGTTTACATGGCCCTATCCTAACTTTTCAAGTTCTGTGCTATGGCTTTAAAAAATATTTAATACAGAATGGTCAAAAATGTGAAATCCAATCTAATTTTTGAAACATACTTTATTTCCTGACTTATAAAGATTTTGTAAATGTCAAATATTTTAAATTCTGTACAATTAATACCTCTTGTATAGTTACATTTAAATAATTTATTAATTAATGGTTTTCTTGTGGGCCATTTTGTTATGGGTTTATATATATTTATATTCATATGAAACAAACCACAAAAAATTTTCGCTGACGATGAAAATAAAATTTTCGGAAGCTCGGATATAATTTTACACAGTATACATTCTTTTTTGTTGGAGTCCCAATAATTATAAACCATTATACGATGATTAACTTATATTTCGTTGTCTTCAGAAATATGAAAGAAATATTTGAATAAAGCCAGCTTTTCACTAAGGAATATAATATATATTGTATTTTGAAGTATATATATATTACATCTCCTGGTTGACCCTTACACTATGAGATATATATTTTCCATCAGTTCTATCAGTGCAGTGCTGTGTATAGCTAAACAAGATGATTAGAAAAATATTCATACTTGTCATCGATAATTAATAGTTTATTATTAATTATTAATTTTGAAATCTGTATTTTTGAAGACCTTTAATTAAATTAAAATAACAAAATAATACAACAGTAACAATAAATTGCCACACAATAAATTACAGTAAGTGTTCGAATTGTCTTCCTTCTTCTGCTTGACAGTGCCCTAAGCGATCAATAAATTCGTGCTGAACTTTATTAATCGTTTCCTGCGAAATGTTATTTATTTCTTGCCTTATTCTATCTTTTAAATCATTTATGTCGTCAGGTTTACTTTCACAGACAACATTTTTTAGATGTCCCCACAAAAGGAAATCTATTGGCGTAGGGTCCGGTGACCTTGGTGGTGAGATCCGGTGACCTTGGTGGCCACTCAATGGGTCCTCGTCTACCGATCCACTTATTGGGGAAAAGACATGTTCGAACGGCGGCTGGATAATGTGGCGGCGCCCCATCTTGTTGATACCACATACTTTCATCCATATTTCTGTGAATGTTTGCACTAGGGAATAAATTCATTAAAGTTGGGATCAAAAAGTACATTAAAATTGCAGATAAGTTGGGCCGTTTACAGATCCATTAAAAAAGTAGGGTCCAATGATTTTATTTCGAACAACTCCTGCCCAAACATTAATTTTCTGTGGATTTTGAGTGTGATGTTCAATCATCCATTCAGGATTTTCTTTGCCAATATCTACAATTCTGTCTGTTGACTTCACCGTTTAATGTAAATGTGCATTCATCAGAAAAAACAACGTTTTTTACGAAAAGTGGATCATTACTACACTTATCCATCAAAGTTTCGCTAGATTCCATTCTACGATCCGGGTCGTCATCTGATAGTTCTTGTACAAGGTGCACCTTAAAGATATGCCAATTTTCATGTTTATGAATTGAAGTAAAAGGAACTTCATGTTCTCGACTAACTTGCAGAATACTCTTGTGTGGATTTTCTTCCATCGCCAATAAAACGTTTAATTTAGTATCCTCGGCAAGTGCTAGAGGGCCTGGCCTGATTTAGGTAGATCTTCTACGGTACCAAACTCCCTAATTTTTTTTTCAATTTTGCTCACTATTGACTGACTTATAGGTTGTTTTGGATATTTATTATTAAACATAGCACATACCTCTTGTTGAGTTCGAATCTTATCGCCACAACCAATCAACATAAAAAACTTCAATCCTTTGTTTTATAGATAAACGCATTTTAAAAAGGGTCAACAAGCAAATTTAGAATATCTAAACTGGTACTACACTTCACTAATGTCACTGTTATGAGTGAGTATTAAAGAGTAGCCTACTGAGTTATTATCACAACTTTTTACGTGTGATAAGTTTTTACAATAATTATAAAGGTATGCCGGTATTAATTTTAAAATTATCGTATCTTCCAAACTATTAATTACCGAACACAAGTATGATATATTTTTGGAATCGCCTTAAAGTTTGCAATCTAAAAAAAATATACAGGGTGTGTCATTAAAAAAAAGTATCGATGACATTGTTACTCACAAATGGTTTGCCCTGTATATTTAGCTGTTATGTAAAAATACATTAAATTAAATTGAAAAACCGACTTGTCTCAGGATTTTTTCTCAAAATTGTTTGTTTAGCTTAATATGAATTTATTCCATACTTTATGTACAGACTCTATATATGAGCGAACTGTTAAATAAAACAAGTACTGAGTAAACGGCACTGCAGATACCAACTAATTGCGTCGCCGCGTCCTGATTAGGTTGGAATATAATATATTAATTCTAGGTGTAAAGGGTTCCATTTGAAATCACGGTGAGCGATAGATATAATACATATTTATATTGTATCCAGTAATGAAAAGCTGTCTTAAGAGGTGTAAACAGGTAAACAGAGTTTAAATTTTAAAATGAACAAACAATATATAGAGTTTTTTAAGCTCCCAACATATCAAGGTTATGTTTTTTAAATGGAATAGCCTGTATATTTATTATCTTGTATATCAGTTTCGCTCATATAGCATTTTATTAGGTTCTACAGAGTACTTTTAAAGATATGGACACTTTGCTGGGAAAATTTTCTAAAAATCATCAACCTGTATTATTCAAAATCACCATCTGAGGATTAATCTCTCAAGGCGCAAAATAGTATATTATGTTACTAGGAGCTGTGCAAACTGGGCGAAACATATAATGAGCCTTCTACTCCGAGTGACATATACTATTTCTTCAAGCGTCAAAATCAAAAAATAAGTATAAAAAAGACTATTTCAACTGTTATGTATCGTTTATAAATTTGACTGTGTTTTGTTGCCTATCTCTAACCATTTTGATTATTTTATAAATAATGGGTTCGCCGCACTGTCAATGACATTATACTTCTTGTCACTTTTCTAATTGTTATAACGGTTGTCAATGTTAGCGTTGTAAAAAAATAGTTTGCATTCACGATTTGAGAAAAAAGTTTTAAATAAATAAAAATATTATTAGAATATATTTATTAAATGTGAAGTTTTGTAAAGTGGAAAAAACTCTACTTTATACTAAATAACAAAATGACACTTCTAATAAATCGAGGCTAAATAGATCTCTTTTGTTTAATCCGTTGCTATGGTTACTTTTTTGTACTAGTAATAAAATGAAAAATACTTTGTACTAGTACAATAATTGGCCATTTCTACAAACCGTGTTGCGTGATATATAACGTAACGTATTATATAAGCTTTTTAAAACTTTTTTAGTAGTCTAGGCTTTCATTTTGAATGTAAGGTTATGTTAAATAGAACAAACACCCCGTATTTTATATTTTCTTCAAAAACAAATTACCAAATACTTGTTAAGCATTCCTTATGTCTCAATGTTCAGTTATTGAGTTATTTCCTACTTTATTTTTACCTATATTCTTGTTCATTAAGGAAAGAAACTTGCAACAAAAATGGATGTAATTTATATTATTGTTATTATTAAATTATGGATTCCCGGTTCCCGAAGGTTGTTATTAAACAAATTAATTTACAATAAATCTAAGACTCTTCATCTCAAACTTCCGAATATTGTAATGAAATTTATACTTCTCTGAAACACAAATAAACAAATTGTATTTACAAATCTGTGAATATTTTCCCATGCATCCTCGTTTACATAAAAGCTTTAGGAGAATCGCACCTGTTGAAAAGCCCATTATATTTGTTCTACTTAAATTCTTCCCTGTGCTCGTATTTTCCTTTGTTCGGATATTACCTCCGTTAGGTACAAGTTGAAGAATATAATAGGGAGAGTGAGATGACAGACCGGGGGCAAAAAGCTCCTTTTAGTGGCGTTACAGAATTGAGTTTTCTAAACCCAGATCAAGAGTTAACTCTGCCAAGATCGAGAATTTAACACAATATAAGGATCACGTATATGGAGCGTTTAAAAAAATGTTGTTTTAAAGATACTACACAAGTAAACTTGTTTTTCAACCTAGTTGAACGTACTTAGAATGGTTTTCTTTAGAATTTACGAGTGTTTTGAAATATTTGTAAAAAAACTGGAGATTTATGAAATAAAATAGATATTTTTAAATATCAATAAATTAATTCGGTCAATCGTACGTAAGTCGATTGTGGGTATTCAAAATATAAAGCATGGTTCAAATGAAAAGAATAAATTCAATATTTCGTAAAACGGCGACTTTAGGGGAACATCATGAAACCCGTCGATTTTTATTTTTAAATGGGCGCTTCGTTAGATCACCTTTTTATTTTTAACGTCATCTCCGTGAGCATGATGAAGTCATCAATAAAATTTTTAAATAGAAAAGTGAATCTTGCAATACACCAGTTGAAAGGTCTTTTAAATATCTATTCACCCATAGCAATTGTCTAAGTGTTATTGTCAAAAGTAATATTAATGACATTCGAACAGATTTCTTAATTTATGAAGCATTATTATGATGTATTTATTGACACCCAAAATAAATTTGGTAAAGGCCGTCTCTGACAATTAAAATATGTCTAAATTACTTTTTACCTTTTTTAAAAAAAAACTAGTTACTTTATCAAAATTCCATTATTAATATTCTAATATTAATTGGTTGTGGAGATAAAACACGTACGCAGAAAGAGGTATGCGCATTATTTAATAATAAATATCCCAACCGAGAATCAATTACACAGTCCATAGCAAGCAAAATTGAGAAAAAATTTAGAGAAAGGAATCATGGAAAAGACCTCCCTAAAGGAAGTAATTAAATATCTGAAAACTAGAAACTAGATATTCTACTAGCCTTTAAAGACAATCCCCATAACAGTTTACGGCAAGTAGCGTTAGACAATGAGGTTGGCCATCAAACAGTTCTTAGAACGCTAAAAAAGGAGAAGTGGCATCCCTATAGTAAATTTAGTGCAGGAACTTATGGAAAAAGATTTTGATAGACGAGTTAAATTTTGTGAAATTACGATGTAAAAAAATAACATAGACCCGATGTTTTTAACCACTTTCCGGTATTGAGCTACAGAAAATCCGCACTGCATGCAGGAGTACCGTACTCAATACTCAGAGAAAGTGAATGTTTGGGCGGGAATAATAGATAATCGGATTATAGGACCATACTTTATCGAAGAAACCTTAACAGGCCCTCGATATTTACAATTTCTGCAGAACTTCTTGCTCCCAGAAATAAACCGGTTATTCCAAACAGAAATGATTTGTGATTGCAGCAAGATGGTGCGCCACCGCACTATGTTGTCTTGGTGAGAAACTTGGACAACGTCTGCCCAAATTAGTGGATATGTTTAAGAGGACTAATTGAGTGGCCACCGATGTCACCTAATTTAACTTCTCTCGATTTCTTTTTATGGGGATACTTGAAAAGTAAAGTGTACATAAATAGACCACAAACTATTAATGAACTCAAGGAACGCATTGAGATTTGACAATTTGAGCACTTGCTTTAAAAATTTGGTTGTACTTAATTATAATATTTATTGTAACATTAAAAATTTAATAAATTATTTTTTTGACAACATACAAAAATTAATTACTTAGACATATTGATAAGGGTGAATAGATATTTAAAAGACCTTACAATTGCTGTATTGCAAGACCCACTTTTCTACTCAAAAAATTTATTGATGACGTGATCACGCTTACAGAGATGACGTCAAAAATAAAAAGGTGATCTGACAAAGAGCCCGTTTAAATCTAAAAATACCGGGTTTTAGGGTTTTCCCCTAAAATTATCGATTTAGGAAATAATGAATTTATTTCTTTCGTATGGACTATACTGTATAAGAAATTTTAAATAAAGTTAAACAATTTTACCTTGACTGTTATATGAGAGTTTCATGGTTTAAAGAGAGCAAAGAACTAATATAAATAAAGAAAACCTACAATTGGGTCATATAAAGATATAGGGGAAAAGTGACCATTTTAATCTAAAAAATACCCATCAAAATCATCATTAGAGCCATTGGTATCTTTACGATATTTGACTAGAATTATAGCAAATGCCAAAATGCAACATTTTTTTTGTTCCAGGTGTATTATTAATTGTTCCCTTTCGATTATATTTAAATTTTAAGACATTTATTTATTTTCTTAAATCGAGGAACTTCCCAATACCATAACAAACTTGATGTTGCACTTGAAGCGCACTGCCAAACGAAACAGATTCCATTCACGACTTGTATAATATGTAACTTTTATCAAGTTATCGAAACTGTGAACTTTCGTATAAACTATGTTGAATAACTGCTTTAAAATTTATTTCGTAGCTTTTTCATTACAAATAGATTAAAAGAGGAAGGGAAGATTATTTTTATTGGCGATAGAACGATCCCGTTCATCATAAGTTGACTTAATTAACTTAAGAACGCTGCCTGTCTTTGTCTTTGTTTGATAACAGATTCGTTAACAGAATGTGCGTCTCTTTTTTATTTTCCAAAGTCACTCATTTCTATTTATTAAAATTTGGATTTAATTTACAAGAAGACTATAGCAAACGAAAGTTGGCTCGTCCTATATTTTGTTTAGTGACAAATGAGGGAATGGTAAAAGTTAATAAGACAGTATATTATAACGGCCTAAAAGAACAAAATCAAATACTTTTATTTTGGATTAAACAAAAATTGATATGTACTTTGAGATGTCATATGGGGTAGTACATTTAAAATACACGAAGTAAATAAAAATTGGTTAAAAGAATATATAAGGAAAATTTCAATGACTATATGAGAATTCTGAAAATATGTAGATAACAACTATTATTATGATTTATTATGATTGTCGTGTATGTATGAAATTGTAAAAGTCAAACCTAAATTAATGATATTTTTTATGTAATACTGATAAGTTTTAAAATAGTCAAAATTCTGTAAATTTAGTGGAAAATTGTTATTTAAACTTTGGTCACTATTTAAAAATATGTAAGAAATTGTACTTTGCAGTATCTAAATAATAAACTAAATTTTAATGTAGAAATGAAATTTATAAAGTCAAGATGCAAGTAAAGATTTCAAATTTTAATTATAAATAGCTAATTTTTTAATTATAACCAAAAATAAGTAAAATTCTTATTATTGTAATGATAATTTATTTTAAGTTCAGAATTATTAAGTGTCAAACCTAAAAAAAATATAAAGAATGCTATAATTTCAGAAATCTATTTAAACTCCTTTACAGCTCTTATGTTTGAGACCTGAAAGAAGAAACAACTTTGTTAGTAAGAAATTTAAAATTACTTACTACAAATTTAATTTTCCTTAAAAACAGAAATCAAACTAAAAGTTATTAATATTACCTGATAATATACAACTGAAGTATTCAGTTAATCTTCTTTATCATTGTTGAGATTATTACATAAACATAAACTGTATTGTCTGTAACCTACAAATCAAAGGTATAAAAAAAGATAATTGTGCGATCAATAGAAGTGAATAAACCTTTCCTGTTATTTATGGACTCCTACGAGAAGGTGAAATTTGAAGTTCTTTTGAAATTTGGCAAGCAACGTGTTGATAAACTTTACCTGGATCAGCGGCCGTAGTTTAACAGACATTTTGAATTGACCAATAGGAAGCAAGAAGAATTGGTCTTTTACTTACAGCACAAAAAACTACTAAGTGGTAACTATATAATTATATTGTTTGAACCATATTGTAAACTCAACCTGAGATTTGTAGTCAATTGCATTTCATATGAAACGTTAAATTTATACCGGGCATAATTATAAACAATAAAACATTACTATAAAAATTTTAAATCCAAGAGACCCATTAAAAACTTATATGGTCAATATCGTGAATGCCCGCCTTAAATGATCATATTTGATAAACTAGACTTTTTGTCTTGTTTTGGCATTATTTTCCGAGCGAAGTGGTTATCTACCATTAGAGATAATAATTAAAAGTTTGGTTAGGTTAGGTTTGTATCATTAAAAACGACTCAAATAGTGAATTTTCATAAACAAAAATACAAATATGTAAATAAGGTTCGGTTAGGTTAAATATTCAAATGAAATTTTAAGTTTGGTCAAAGTGGTTTTTAACGAAAACAAAACTAACCTAACCTAAACTGGTCTAATAAAGTGGAGTATTTTCGGCTCGAAAATCTGGTTTCCAAATCATTGAAGCGTCTATTTCTACATTCGTGACTCTTCCCGTAATAGCTATTACTCTTTTTTAGGAAGATGGTCTCTACAAACTTTGTTCTCAAAATTTTCCTATATTTTAACATTGCCCTAGAATGCTTGGTCAATAACAGCAGAGCGCGATAGTGACTAGCGAAATTGGACATTGAGAATACTGTCCGGCCACTTTATGTTTTGACCCTAACATACTTATATAATAAAATAATTCTTTATAGAATTCGCCTTTATTAACATGCTCCCACCAAAATTGTAGCCATACACTTCGATACAACACATCCACCATAATTAGTTCGCACCCATAATTGGGTTATTTCGCTAAAACTTAAATAAGTACAAGGAGAATTAAACAGTAAGACACGAAATTTCAAAAGAAGCGAAAAAAGCAACACAAAACTTGGTGCCGAAGAAATCGAGAAACGTTTACGACAGAGAATATGGCAAATTATTAATATGAAGAGAAGCAAATATTAATGAAACTATATTGCTTGGATACGCGCGGTCCATAAATTGCACTTTAGACCCTCACGATCATAAGGTACAGTATTTTGTAGTGGCAACTAAGCAAAAAAACACAATAATTAATTAGTATGACATAAAAAATCATAAAATAAATTTAATATAATTACATTGCGAATTGTGATATTTCTTAATACGATCCTGACAATATTATTGTTGACGTGCATGTATCGTTTATAATCCAAAATAAAATAAGCTAAATTAATTAGCCTCTAGCCGACCTCAGTGGTTGAATGAGCGGAGAACCTACATTCGGTTCTCGAAGTCCCGGGTTCGAATCCTGGCTTGGACATGGATGTGTGTAACTATCCCAATTTGTATATTGAAAATGTCGTAACCTTTATTACTGGTTGATATGAGATATACTTGCTCGAGGGCCAATAAAAAAGAAAAAAAAATAGCCTTTATAGTCCTCCAATAAAATAGACCGACATAAAAGATACGTATAATTACGTCACAATCCATGAACCATATTCTACAAACATTTTAGAGTAATAATTTATGTGTACTAGTATGCACTTTTTCTAATAAAAGTTTTTGTTCAGGTTTTTTATAAAGCCCCAATTTAGCTCATTTTTCCTATTTATGAAATTCAAGTTTTATATTATTAGCATGTTTTCCATGTAGCAAAACTCTTAACGGCTGCAATCTCGGTTTAATTTGCCCTAAGTGGAGCTTTTCATAACACGCACAACAATTCCCGTGTTGTTTTATCCCGAAAGAATTCCTTCTCACCACCGACGTAGCAAATGCTTTTTTCTTTAAGCGTATAATAATACGCTACATTATATCACATAACACATTTTGTAGAAATAGTCTATTTTTGTACTACTACAAAAAAGTATTCATTTTATTACTAGTACAAAAAAAATAACCATAGCAACGTATTAAAGAAAAGAGATCTATGTAGCCCTGATTTATTAGAACTGTCATTTTGATAAGTTAGTGTGTATCACACAAAATAAAAATTACTTAATTACTTAATTAAGTAATGGTTTAGTGTTTTAAAAGAGTAATTCATGTTGATAAAAATAGTTAGCAAAATCATTTAAAGCTGCTAAGAGTTTATTTTAAAATTGCAAATTCTGAAAGGTTGAATTTTCGGAAACTCGACGAGAGCGGCAGGTCAAATTAATGAAATTACAGTCATTAATTTTTAAATAAAAAACGAACCGATTTCAAGATTTAATGATTAAAGTCTGAATTTCCTATACAAAAATTTCAATTAAAACACAAGGAGGTCTTTTTAAAAAATTTATTGATTTTTTATGGATGATAAAATTATTAAAAATATCAGTTACTCGTGATTATTTCAGTTTTAAAGTTGCCTCCTTTCTAAGAAAGTTAGACATTGATATTTTAAATAATAACATTTTTTTGGGGGTTACTAGGAGAAAATGTGGTGATAATTAGAATTAGAAATGCCAATGTTATTTTAAAATTGTCAAGTATTCAGT